>VZTL01015219.1:39584-84815 GCA_013400535.1 Scopus umbretta
CCCGGCCCGCCCCCGCCGCCTCCCGGGGGGCAGAGAGCGCGGCACGGCCAGCTGAGAGAGAGGCGCCTCGGCTCCCCGTCAGGAGGGGAGGGGGGGGAATAAATAAAATAAAGGAAAGGGAGGCGCTGGGAAGAAGTTCCAGCCTCACCGGGGCTCTTCGTGCCGAGCCGCCCCGGCGGGGCGTTAGCCGCTCCGTTCTGAAACCGGCGGGCAAGGAGTTGGCGGGCGCCTGTTCCAAACTGCATCACAGGATCGGTAAGGTTGGAAAAGACCGCTGAGATCAGCTAGTCCGACCGTCAACACCACCACACTGAACCCTGTCCCGCTGTGCCACATCCACGCGTTGTTTGAACGCCTCCAGGGATGGGGACTCCAGCCGCCTCCCTGGGCAGCCCCTTCCGATGCCTCAACTTCCAACAAAACGCGTAGGCGCCGGGGAGCGCAGAAAGTCTACTCAGGCAATTGCAAAGCACCGCTTTTTTTCCTGTTTGTGCTTATAAACGTAAGGGTCTTCAACTCTTGCGCGCGTGGTAGATACAACCCAGCGCATCTGAACCGACAAAATTGCTCGTGCGTGGTTCCGAAACAAAAGTCTTCACCTTCACGTCGTCTTGCCTGCTGCCGCTTGCTTCTTTCCCAGCCAGCATGATGAGAATCCGTGCCTTAAATTTAGCCACCGTTTCTTTTATACGGGCTTGTTCTGTTCGCAACTGTTGCATGCGTTTGCGTAGGGCCGTTTAATCTAAAAGCCAAAGGAATGCGTAGGAACGAAACCAGTAGGATTCTAATGAAACTTCGTCGGTTTCTGTGGAATCTTACAGTTCTTTTAATTGCATTGAAAGTGTCCTGCTGCAGATGTAGTGCGGTTAGCTTTTTCTACCCATTTTTGAGTCCTCCATAAGTGAGAAAGAATTTAGATCATGTTTAGTCTATACAGAAAAAGCTCCGTGTATTTCAGTTTTGCGCTCTTTACATAGTTAGCTATTAAGTAAATATCGCATAGTCAATGCTTTTGCTCTTCTTATTTCTATACTGAATTAGTAGTAATATTGAAGTACAGTTTTTTTTTCCCCCAGTAGTTTTGCGCTTGTCAGCATAATCTCTACAAGCAAGCTTGAGACAACTGGAAGTTTTGAGTTGTGTGGCATGGCCAACACCTGCCTGCTTCCTATTACAGCGTTCTCGCTTGAGCTCGCTTTTATGTCTGTATGAGGAGGGGTAAAGGTGCTTTAAGCACCCGGCTGCTTTGCAGAACGCCACTGACGGGTTACAATGATCCCGGCCAGGTGCGCTGCCTCCCACGCAAGCGGCGCTGCTCCTGCGGAGAGGCGTGCGGAGTGTGTAGGGCTGGGATGCAACAACCGCCGGCTGATTCAGCTCTCGTTTCAAGGAGGCAGTGGCTGGGATGGGGTGAGCTCGGAGGAGCAGATCTCACCCTCTCCAAGTTCCTGTGGAAGATACTAATGGCAAAGTTGCTAAGCAGGGAGCTGTAATTTTGACTCTGCGCAGCACCACAAGCTTCCCGTTCTCTAGTCTTTCTGTGCTGAGTTCCAGCCCCAGCTGGAAATCGAAATAAATACAGGACGTGAGGAACACAGTTATACCCTCCTTTATCTCTGATTACTAACCTTCTTCCTAGCCCTAATTCTCTACAGATTCCCTGTTTCATCCTAGACATTACCACACTTGAAGGAACTAAAATTAATTAATAAACACCAAGCATACAAAATACCGCTTGCCGCATGTCTGAACGTGTCTGCTTCCAGCGCGCAGTACGGGAGAGCCCAGGAACAACGATGAAGGATGTTTCTCTGCGTCCTTTGTGTGTCTGTTTATGGTCCCGATTGCTTCCAGCCAGAAGCTGTTATGATTTCCTTTATCGTTTTAAAAGCATAGCTCTAAATTCAAGTTTAAGATACTGATCTGCCCACGTTCACATACTGTCATTTTACTCCTGTGCCAGACAGAATTCTGCAGATATTCTAAGAGACCACCTGCCTAAGTTTGGGCATTGTAACAAGTCTGTTCCTTTCAAGTATATAGCCTTGCCTTAACAAATACATATTCTGCACATTCCAGCCTTGACCAGGATTGATTCACATGCTCTGCTTCTCATTGATGCTGGGAATATTTATTCAGTTGTGTTTCTCACCTGCTGGATTTGAAAAATAATTTTGTTTTCTCAGAGAAAGTTTGTCTCTGGAACAGCTGAGAGCAAGCTGAGAGTTAATGTTTTGTGGACCTAGATATTGTACTATAAATATTCTACATTTCTGGTACATTTTTTTTGTAACATAACGTATACAGTTTTCAGCGTGCATATCCAGGTCTCGCTTCTTAGAGTAAAACCTTGGCCTTTAAAAGCTCACATAAAAATTCCATTTGTATCTACCAATTTATATTTACCAGACTTTAGGATAATCACCAAGTCATCCTAGTTTAGAATGCAGGGTAAAGGATGCTGCATTCTCTCCACTTTTTAATGATTTTTGTAGTATTAGCAACAAAAGTAAGGATTCAGGGCCCCAAACAGTAATATGTATTTCTTAAGTATGTTTTTCTTTGTGTTCTGTTTTTCTTTGTCTTCTGTTTTTCTTTGTGTTCTGTTTTTCTAATTCTGGTGGCACATTTCTGTCACGTTTTTGAAAATACACGTTCTCATGAAATTGCATCGCTTATCATCTGGGGCGATACCAAATACTGTCGTTTTTATTGTGTATGCCTGGCACCACTTTGCTTATAAGTGATTTCCTTGCTTTGTTGGCAGTTATTTAGTCTTGTTTTGAATTCTGCAACGATGATACCATTGTTACGGCTGCTCAGGTGGAATCTTTCCTCTTGCTTCGGCAAAGAGGAAACTGATGCTGAAGAGGCAGATGCGGTCACTGGTGTAGAAAAGGTAAGCCTGAAAATCTGCTGTAATGTCGCCCTTAAACCCTCTGGAAAATAGAAAGAGACGTTGGAAATGGATTATAGTCTCTCAAGGAACTGAATTAAAAAGTCAGAACACTCAAGCTGAAGAATATTCTGTTGCCAAACAGTTTTCTGAAATGTGTTAATTTAAGAACAGTGTTGTCATGTTGCTTGTGAGACACCAACTTACGTAGCACGTTTGCATTGTTTATCATATGATATTCTTATAATTTCCACTAGAGTGGGTGAAATTGAAATGTATGTATTTTTTAAATTGGATATCTTTTTGAAATACTCGCTCAGCAATCTTTTTGAAATATTTGCTCGGCGCCTTTTATAGCACTCTGTTTGCAATCGAGTTGACTGCATGTAATTACTTAATGCTGTTTGTAGGAACACCCCATGATGGAGGATAGAGAAATACTTAAAGAAGATACAGCTGTAGAATCACAAGCATCAGTAAATTCTTCTAATGATAAGTAATTCTAGCATAATTCAGTTGACAGTTTCCCTCAAAAGCCTAATCCCTGCTGTAATTTATTAATAATCTTAAAGTTACAACAGATCCCTTTCAATGAAAGGATTTTTTTAAATTGCATCTTTTTTTTTTTTTTTTTAATTTTAATCCCATTTGGCAGCCCTAGAATGATCTTTAAATCCAGTATTTTAAGTGAAATGTACTCAAGTTCTAGTGCCTTTGCACCCACTTCCTTGTATTTATGACTTTTGACTTTCACATTGGTGGTACCTTCAGCTACAATGGCGTCTAGAAAGAAGTAGACTTTTTTTCCCCAGTTAAAATGGGACTGATTTTATCGAGGCCAGTGATTCAGTCAGGGATGTAATAGATTAGGGTCTGCAGGGAGCACTGATGGGCATCCTAACTACAACAAATAGATTGCATCGAGAAGTATAATTGTGAATGGCAGAAATAATGAGCACTTAGGATTTCTATAGTGCCTTTCATTCCCAGGCTCCTAATTTCTGCACCAGCATTAATTACTGGTAGTTAACCATCACAAAAGCTTTTTGAAATAATAGTTATTGTTATCCTTATTTTATAGATTGTTTAATAACTGGAGTTGCTCCAGATTCACACTTGTGTAACTGAGATAAGAATTTCTCCCACAGTCTACTGTTGGACTAACATCTAGTTCTTAGCTTTAGCAGGCTACGGATAATTGACTGTTTCAGAAAAGAAAATGTGAAAGAAAGATCTATTCTGTCATGAAATATCCTTTGGATTCAGTCTGGGAGTCATCTGTTAGTTTCCCTTCAGAAGAAAAGACAGGAATGGGAGAGTAAGTGCATCCAGAAGGGAAGGAGGCTGCCAGAATTGTTTTCTCTCAGGTTTGCTGTTGACGGTAGTTGCCTTTAAGTGCTCTGAGTGTCTCAGGCTACAATCCAGAACTGCTCTCCCAGTAAAATTACAGGTATGAAGTGGGGGTAGAGTCAGGGCCAACATGGACAACAGGAAAAAAAATCTTCAAAAGCTGCCGTGTTTGGTGCTTCTAGAAGGGCCTAGGGAGAAAGACCGCAAAAGAAGAAGGGCGGGGGTGAAGATATCATTAACCTAGTTAAGGGGTTTGGATTCCTACTTTGGTATTTCATCTTAGCCCAGTAAAACCCCTGACACTGCAGCTAACCTTGATGGTCTTCAGGGAGAGGCAGGCAGAATGCTTTCTGGGCCTGTGCAACCCTCCCACCTGAGTATATCTGTCCCATCAGTTTCCTTCTGGTGCAGAACTGGTCAGTGAGCCTTGGGCATATGAAAAACTGCTACAGCTTGCACAGAGTATGCTGTGCAAGATAGATTCCCTCCCCCCCCCTCCCCCCCATGCTTTGCTACTTGTCTTTTGCTAGGTATTGGAAGTCCCTGACAGACATGAACATGCCAGGTGTTTGCTTTCTCTTTAGGGCCTTCTCACAAATCTTTCTGGCAGTGTTACAGTATACCTGCTGATATGAAAGTAAACATAGGTAAAATCTGCATATCAACACTTCTGCAGAACTCAGAATGTTTCTCTTTCTTTTACCTTTTCCTGTTGCTTCTAGTACGCTTACATTGTTGGTGTTGCCCAATAATAAAATTTACACAAGCTCTAGCACCACCTTCTGTCCAAAGTAAGGCTTCGGTGTGAATCAATAGAGCAAGCCAAAAAATTCTCTTAAAGGTGACCTTTTTTTTTTTTTCCCCCACCCTGAATGAAGCAGAATGCAGAAAATGTGAACTTTTGTTCCTTTCAATTGACTTTTCTTTCCTGTGTTTTACAATAGGAATTTCAGAAATACCAAGTCTGCTTTTACTGGAATGTGTTCTCATGGTTGTGGGGTTGTTTTGCTAGTGTAAATTGTGTTAAGAAAGTTAGCAGCTGTTGCTGTTTTAAGAAAAAACAGTACAAAATGTTCCTTTAAAATTACTTTTATTAATAAGCTCCAAGTTCCCAGATGATGTGCACAAGGCCTGTAGAGCCGTTTGCAGAGAAAGTTACTTGCAAAGCTCTGGCTTGCATGGCTTTACAGCTTTGGGGGGGCAATATCCAGCTTTTTGTTCTGGTTTTGTGCACCACCTAGCCTTGGTAATAGTAAACTAAACTTCGTAACTTTGAGAAGACCTTGCAAGATTACTTATGTACACATGCAAAATAAACTGTTCACACAGCTGCAGCGATGAACAACAAATGTTGCTGTAAGGCAACACTAGCTTATATTTTAGGCAATATTTCCTAACTCTCCCTCCCACTGGAACAGATAATGGATTTAGGCCAGACATAATGTAAATAAGGTACGAGTACTCTAAGACAAATGGGGAAGGGTTGCTGAGCAGGCAGATGAATCTGTAGGCAGGAATGAGTCTTAAGATTTGGGTGAAGTGCAGGAAAGCACAAAATCATGTGCTTTAATCATATGGCCTAGCAATTATACCATATGTAACATAGCCCTAATTGATACAGCCTCATGGGGTGCAAACCTTTAACTGAGAGCAAAATTTGATGTTTGTTTTTGGGAACACGTACAACTGAAATGAGACACTGAAAGCTGAAGATCTGTTTGCTTTAACTTACGGTTGTTTCTGCAGGCACATGCACCTAAAAGCGCTCCATGTATAGCAACAACAGATTTACAGATGTCATCCCATACATGTTTGTGTTTAAAAAAAAAATAAATAAAAAAAAATCAACGGTGCCCAGAAGCCTGGGCAAGACTGTGGTGAGATCTTGAGGGTCAAGCATGCAAGAAAAAAAATTTAAGAATCCTGAGTGTAGAGGGGAAAAAAAGAATAAACTTTTCATATAGTGAAGTCCTTATTTCACCTGCAGAGGCGATCCCTTTCTCTTTGCACAGTGGCTGGGAGACTGCAGGGCGGGCGCCATCCTTGGGCTCCTGCTGCTGGCTTTCCTTTGCAAACTGCCGCACAGGGCAGAGCTGAAACGTGACTGACATTACCTGCACCCAGCTCACGGCTCTGCCAGAATAAACGGGTCAGTGTGATCACAGAATCCGCTCCGAGCCCATCCTAACGTGTAAAGGGACTTAGGAGAAAAAGGCACCGTGCCTGTCCTTATACTGCTTTTGCAACAAATAATAAGGAATACCTGACCCATTTACAGAATATTTGTCTAGTACTGACAGAGTCTAGCTTGCATCAAAAATACATAATGACCTCTCCTAAATACACTTAATACAATGGGATTTGGCTCCGAATACATTTAATTCCAAGTGGTATCAATCAGCTTTGGCCTGTGCATGAATCCTCAATGCAAAGGGTTAGAAATTAAATCAGGTATAGTGTAGATAACAAGTGTCACATGGGCAACATCACAGCAGTTATGTGAACAATTCAATTGGCAGGAAAAAAACAAAACAAAACAAACCCCCAAAACCGCACAAGCCCAAAAAACCAAAAAGGCTTCATCTTAACTCAAATCCTTTCACAAATGTAAGTTATAGCCTAGCCAGGAAGGGCCAAAATAAGCTGATGTGGGCATGCTGCATGTAGTAATCACTAGAACTACGACTGCTGCAGCAAGAGTGCTGCATGCTGTTCCTGTTGTTAGCTCCTCACTTAACATATATGTGAAAATGTTCTAGGAAATGCGAGAAATATGGGACAGATGAAAGTAAATCTTTCAAGCTAAGAAGAATCAGTGTCATTCCCACAGATACTGGTGCCTTGCTTTACTCAGAAAGGTAATGTATGAATCCTAGAAAGCAATACTTTTTCCCTAAGCTAAGTAAACTGTTTCTGTCCCTTTCCCAGCCTGGGGCTCAAATGGTACATTCGGTGGTTGGAAACCTGAAGGACACCTGCCTGCAATTAGCCAACCTATTATATAACTGTGGTTGTATGTATGGAGAAGTACACTACCAATGCAATTTTTCCTCAAAGAGAATGAACGAGGTCTCCGACAATCTATTTGTTTATTTGGCAACCAGGGGTTGAAGGATGGGAGAGAGTTAAAAGAGGAGATTTTCCTTAGAATCCTGAGACCTATGAGGCAGTATGTCCACAAGCAAAGGTTACATAAACTAATAGATTAGAACAAGATTTAGTTGCATAAACACTGTTACTGCATTTCAATCTGTCACGGAGTCAACCCTGCAGATTATTGCAGGCAGAGCTAGCCTGGGGCTTACAGTCCATCTCGCTGGACTGCCTCTGGCACTGGATACACTTGAAATAGCATTATTCCCTTGCTGTGGGGCTGCTCTGAAATCTGTGTGTACTACTTTATGGGTCTCATTTGTGCAAGCCTTATTTAATGTACAGTGCTGTTGCTCTCAGCTTGCGTCTAATTTGGAATGCCACCCTGGTATATAGGTTGCATAATAATTTTGTCTCTGTTTCATTTAACCAAGGGTCATGCCTCTTATGAGGGTGGTCCAGTATGGGCAGCCACAGACACTAGACCCAAATCCTCTTCAAATTCCCCCAGCCTTCCTGAAGCCTCTGTCCTCTCTCTCCCTTCCTTCGTCCTCCCTCCCCAGCATATCCTGGATGAGCCTCTCAGCTCATCTGAGAGGAGTCAGGGAGCCCAGTATAGAAAGGTTGCTGCTGCATGGGGCAGAAATGGGGATGGGTATGCTGCCCATGCACATTGTCCGGGGAAAGAAAGGTTGGATTAGGTGTGTTGAGTGGGCTGGAGTCAATCCACAGGCCATGGGGCCAACAGACAAGTACATTATGATGACTGTGGTCTAAATTGTTTGGCAATATGGGAAAACAAAACCTTTCTTGGAGCTGCAGAGCTATGTTTTTTCAAAGTGCATCAGGATCAGAAATTATGCTCCCAGGCTGAAGTCCTTTCCTCTTGTACAGTGTTTTCCATGGTGCTTTCTCCAGCTTCTCGTTGATACCATTTCCTCATTTTACATCTAGGAATCGAGGCATCAAAGTTCAAGTCTTTATTTAGATGCTTGACTTCCATTAAGTAGAGCTAACTGTCTCTATAGCAGGCTTTGTTCACAGCACTCAGCCCTGGGCACCAGATAAAATCTAGAAAAGACTCTGATACTCTTGTTTCTATTTGTCGTCCGAAGACCAAATCATTTTTTGTGAATGACACCATTTGCAAAAGTAAACTAAAGAGGTTTAGTATATACATGAATGTGTTTTTGAAGAGAGTTCAGATCTAGACTTGCAAGAGCATGTGGGTGGACGAGACCCATTGGACAGAATTATTGGTGACTTCTCGAAGTGTAGCGTTTTGGTTTGGTTTGGTTTTTTTCTGGGAGCAGGCCCTGGGAGCCCTGCCGGCTTATGTGGTGCTGGCTTGCCTCCTTTCCAGATGAGAGGAACGGAACAGATCAAAGACTAGCAATGAAATGCAGAGCGAAGCTACACATGTGATTAAATTCTCAAAAAGGCTAAAGCCCTTATTGAACCAAAGGCAGCTTAAAACTACCCCAAAATGGTTTTGAAGTGTTGGTTTTTTGTGCAATTATTTATTGCTTTTTGCTACTGGATATTAAGCAACTGTAGAGAACCGGGGAAACATTCTGTGGTCGTGCATGGGAGGAAATGAGACCTGGGAAAAGGAGAAGTGAGAGCAGAGTGCCCATGTGACAGTCCCTTGGTGAGATTCAGGGCTTCACCTCGTGAAATCTTTGGTTTATAACAAAACATGCTTAAAAGAGGGATCTTGTTTGCATTCTCCATAATCAGCTGTTGTTCTATTCATCTGATAACCAAACAAATATAGTGCTGTGTAGAGATTTGCTAAGTCTTTGAAACAGATGAGATTGCTTGTATAAGCAGGCTGCCTGGCAAACTGCCAAGGCATAACAAAGGCAAAAGAACTGGTGCGCTTTGTTGAGAAGGCTGTTCTTAAATCCAAGATGAAAAAGAAAGGAGATGACATGGCTCAAAAACACCAGTTTTCACAGTACTAAAAAGCCTGACAGCTTTCAGAAAGATTAATCCCACAAAGAAGAGTACTACATCTGTGTTGCTCCTTGAAAAAAAGTCATGTCAGTAGTGTTACAGCATTATTCTCAAGCAAGATGGATGTAGATGACCTGGCAGAATTCATAAGGACTTTATGAACCCAACAGATGAGATAAACCCGCAGAAATCACCTTCCTTTTCCAGAAAAATAAAATTGCAGAATAGAGGCTTATTCGTAGACCATACTTGCTACAATTGGGCTGTCTAACCAGCAGTTATCTTCTCCCAGGCAGAAGAAGCAAAAGTTATCATGCTGCTTGCTAGATATAAACACTCTAAATGTGTCTGACAACTATTCTTTTCTAAAAATAGATATACAGCCCCCCCAACCTGGCACATCCTTAGTTAGGTGCATAAAAATGGCTTTTTTCTATTGATCTATCTTCAATAGCAGAGTCCTGAAAGAGTCAGGCTGTTACTGCTTTTTAACAGTGGCTTTTTATTAGGCTGTCAGATGCATTGTAGTGCAACTCAGGCAAGAAGGATCTCTAGGGGGAGGGTTCCACCTCAGTTTCTGTAACACAGGATGCTCATTAGATTAAATGAATAAACCACCCTTAGGATAGAGACTGGACCCCAGCCTCCTGTCTCCATATTGACTAATCATCAGTAAAGATTGCTGTGTTCATTCTCACTTTTCCCTGTTTCTCAGTGCATCTTCAAGTTGTTAACGCCAAGTGTTGCCTTACACAGGCTAAAAGTATTCCCGCTCGCCAGCCCAAGCAGATGGTTCTACAGCAGTCAAGGCCAGTCCGAGCTGGTGTGGTTTTACACACCCCGCCACCACGTATCCACACCGAGCCCTGCTGCTAGGGCTCATCTAACTCCGCAGTGTAAGGTTTTCACTGTGGAGTCTGATGAGTGCCGGGAGTGGTAGGAGAAGGGGAAGGAATGCAGAAACAACACGCACTGGTTTATGCTTTGAGGAAATGACAATAGAGGTAGGTCGTGATTCTGAGGTTTATTTGGACATAGATACCTAAACACTACTTTCTGGGTCTAGTTCTTAGTCAGTGCTGGGAAGTCTGAGAATTTGAGAAGAGCTCATTTTCTTAAATAACTCCCGTACATGAGAAGGTAGTCTAGAATTGCAGATATTTTTTAGCAAGTTAAGCATTTATACATAAATGGTATTGCTTTCTTAAGTAGAACATTCACATGTGATCAGATGGATTCTATCTGTAAATTATCTTTGAATTCCAGCTGTTGCATGTTTATAATTTTAATTTGAAGTTTTCCTGATACTGCTTATCCAACAGGATTGCTTTCTTTGTAAAATTCTATGTGAGAAATAATTGTGCTTTTTAAGTCAAATGGAAGGTGATGGTCAGTTTTGTGTTTTCAAACAGTCTCAGATGCATTTCACTTGCCTCAAGTGGGTGTTAAAACACTTGCTATTCTAGCTTCTATACTAGACTGACTGGAATTCTGTTGGGAGTCCAAGTGTAAGCAAAAGCGGAAAACCTGGCACTGCATACAGAATGCCAATTTCAATAAGGGGCTAGCAGTATCTAGACTGGAGAGCTTCTGACTGGTTATAGGCACAGTAAAAGTTAAGTTTGGCTAAGGTGCATCAGTTATTATCTTGAAGGCGCTCTCAGAGTGCACTAAAGGCTGTTACTCTTCAGAAACACTCACAAATACTATACAATGGAGATACCCAAGACCTGATCCAAATTGACTGTGGCAGATGACATTCAGGCAGATGAGCAGTGTTACCCACAAGACAGCATATTGTTCCTGGAGGGCTACATTATTGTCGTAGACTAGAACGTATTCCAGAAATGCATTAAGCTAAAATCGGCCTGGTTGCAGGTGCCGTTTCACTGGCTTAAGTGGCTTTGAATCAACAGACAGCAAATATCAGCCTTCCAGGGTTTGCGTGCAGGGCCTCCAGACAGAGATATATGAACAAACTGCAAGCAGCAGTTTTGTGAGTCAGCTCAGAAAGGCACTTCCAGCAGGGCACTCTCCCACCGGGGGCACTTGAACCTGCCTGCTCAAAGAGCAGCTCTGCCAGCAGCAGAGCTCCGGAGGTTCAAGGCTGATGGAGGAATTCAGCAGCTGCAATCTGGGCAGGTCCAAATTGACCCACCTGGCATCAAAAAGTTACTATAAATGACAGCAGTCCGGGCCCTGCAAGAAAAGGCTGTAGTGTTATAAATGGGAAGGGGTGAGAGGAGGGCTCCAGCACAAATAGTTTTTAGGTCTGGTATGGAGGAACCAAGAGATCAGGACGGTCTTCCCACCCCATACCCTCTTCCAAAGAGGGGTAACTGGCCAAAGTGTGGTTAATGAATTTTAGGTTAGACAAAGGCCTTCTAGACTAGGACCAGGCTTCTTCTCTCTTGAATGTGGAAGCCCTGATTGCCTGGGTGGAGCTGGGGTGACAAAAGCTGGCCTGCGGGTCTGACAGCTCTGCCCGGTGGTGTCCTTCTTCAACAGGCAAGCAGAGCTAACTGATTTCCTCACATGAGGTGACTTAAAGTCACGGGGCTGGAGGCTTGCTTTCTTCTGATCTTCAAGCACCCAGATCAATAAATAGTAATTTTGAAAGCCCTTTTCTGAGGCTGGGTGTAGGACTTTAATTTCATGAAATTAAACACATTCTCACATGTTTAAACCCTAGGTGAAATTCTTGGGGAAATGTGAATGCTAGTCAGGCTGAGCAACAGTGGCAGAACTGTTCGGAAAAAATCCAGTTGAAAAACAATGTTTCCCTTCTTCCCAAAACAAATTAATCAGCCTTGTCTGGTTTTAGCCTAATGTATCTGTAGGCTATTGACTTCTCCATTTCCTTTAACTGTTAACTTTATTAAAGACAGATACAGAATAAATTCTCTGAATTTGAATTTGAGACATCTTTACACCTTGCCTCATTAAATGTAAAATATAAAGCTGTATACCAGTGACATTGTTATGGACGCCCAGATGTGCAACCTGTTGAGGTAAAAGTTGGACACCAGTATCTTTTCGTAAGCACATTTTGATGTTTTTAATGAAAATAGTCAACCTTGCTGGACATATCAAATCCAGGACAAGAGCGCTATGGAACTTCCTCCTGTAAAGGGTTTAAAGAAAAAGAGAAATGCAATATTATCCTTGCGTTGTATCCTTCATATGTTCTTGGGACATCATTTGGGCAACTTGGGACAAGTTTGGAAGATGCATTTGACTGGAAGGGTCATACAGTGATTTGTTCTATAGCTGGCCATTGGCACCCATGGAACAATATTGGAATAGCTACGAGTGCCAGGGATGCGTCTTATCATGTCAGCCAAAGGTCTTTTGCTAGAATAAGACAGGAAGCAAAATGCTGTAGACTTGTCCTCTCCCTGCAGCACCACTGCAGTCCTATACCGTTCAGGGGAGAGTCACCTGGGCATGATCCTGGGCGGCCAGAGGCACTGGCTGATAAGAACGGTCTGGAAGGGATGGTCCAAGGAACTTCTGTTTCCGGCCCTGAAGGAAGGATGCGCAAGGTCAGCAGAAACAGCTGATTTCAAGTGCCTACTCTGCTTCATTGCTGTAATAAACATGGCAAGTAAAAATAAAGCAGCCGGAAAGCTGCTGCTGACCCGTGTGTGGCTGTTAACCCCTGCAATGCTTCCTGACCTGTAGCCTGAGGGAGTAATCGCTCCGTGAGTGTAGGGGGGATGTCTTAAGAACAAAGCCTGGAAGCACATAGAAAATGACTGGTTTTGCAGCCCATTTTGAAGACTCAGGGAGCAATCTTTTGTTCCTAAAAGCACCAGGAGGGTGGTCTTTGTCCCTCTCTCCCAGCTGAGTTATTTGCCATGGGAGGGTACTGGGTGAAGACTTAGGAACAAAGTGAGAATATGCTGTAAGTGTTTTACAAGAAAGGTATTAACTCCTTCTTGAACGGAAAGAAGGAGGACGTGAAAGGGTTATTTTCTGATGTTTTGGCATCCTTCTCCTTGCCCCATTAGAGATCCAACCAGCCTGCCCTGTGTGAAGCTTTAAATGGAGGGGAATAGGCCAGAAAGAAATACAAGTGGCTTGCAATGTGGAGACAAGGAGTGGTGCTTGGGAAAGAACCGAGTCTAGCAGCTGATAAAGGTGAGTGAAAGAGGAGATTCTTTACAGAATTGGGCCACCATGGATGGGGACAAGACTCTGCTGGCCACATCCATCCTTGATGTTCCTCAATGCACCACAGGTCGCTCCTGGCAGCTTGGAGGGACCTGGATGCCTGAGTCCTCAAAGCAGAGCTTCCCTTCCAAGGGAGGATGGGACAGGAGATGCTCAACAGCAGCAGCACCCTTGGGACCCTGCCAGTGCCCTCAGGTGAGCCCCTACATCAGGCTGAGCATGGTGTTGCCTTCACACTTGGCGTGCAGCGAGGGCCGGACTGGCCGCAGCCGCCTGCAGCTTGAGCATCCCCCATGGGGCGCAGCAGCGGAGTGGCGCAGGTGGCCACACGTAGGTGGGAAGCCATGAGCCCAGAAGTGCCTGCGCCAGGCGCGGGAGGGAGGGCATGACTGGGAGCGTAGCTGCCAGGGTCTGGGACTTGTGGGAGGGCAACCGAGGCCGCAGCTGCACGCACCCTGATGTGTGTGCTGATACGTACTTTTTTAAAGTCACTTTGGTTCAACTAAGATTTGTTCTAGTAAGTGGAAACGTGTTCTGGAAAGCGACTTGTAATAGCAAATTTGTTCTAAATTGTGTCCTGCCCATGACAAACTGGGTAACTATCTGTGGCATGC
The DNA here is from genome assembly GCA_013400535.1 of Scopus umbretta. Lineage (NCBI taxonomy): Eukaryota > Metazoa > Chordata > Aves > Pelecaniformes > Scopidae > Scopus > Scopus umbretta. The sequence goes on from VZTL01015219.1 coordinate 53,673, forward strand.
TGCTTTTTCCATTTCTCCCTACTCAGCACAATCAATCTCTCTTTTCAGTCCATTGGGATGTCTTTGTTCCCGGTCCATGCCTATTAAAGTGATGCATTCTGAGTTTTGTTTTGGTTATGTTTGTTTGGTTCCCCCCCCCCCCCAGTCGCTCCGGATTACCAGAAGCAATGGCTGTTTCCTACTTGTGATTTCATATTTACATGAGAGTAGAAATTGAACGCATCCAGGGTGGCTTGACCCAGACGCCAGTCCCCTTGTATAGCTTTCATAATTTTCCTTTTTCCCTTATAATTTCTATTTCTCCCCCTCTGCTCCTCCCCTCCCTGTGCTTCCCTGGCAGCATTGCCGGCTCTGCACAGGCCCAGTTTCTCTAATCAGATGAAGCCGCAGGATTATCTCTCTCCCTCCCTCCCAGGCTCCATTTTATTTCCTCTCCAGCCAAGGGGGGAGGGAGGAAGGGGCGTCTCATCTAGGCAAAGGAAACCCCATCTCCCAGCTCCTGCCTTTGATGCTCTCTAACAATCCCTCCTCCTTCCCCTTATCATATGCTCACCTTAGTGTCAACAGCATCAGGCGGATCAAGGAGCCCAGTTTCTCAAGGAAATCTGAACTCTTTTGGCTTTTCTTCTCCTCAGATTTCTGGGCACCTGTTTTAAATACCCTCCAAGTAACTTGGACAGGGAAGCTGGATGTGCAGTCTCTGAGTAGGGGGAAGGTAAGGACCACGGAAGTCATGTATTGCCCGCTCTCTCGTCTCCTGTAAGGACACCGAGTCCTCTCCGTTTTGCCAGCAGGTCTTTGAGAGTAACAAAGCAGATGAGTGGAAGGGAGAGGAGCTGCACAGAGACAGACCCAGGCTTCTGTAAGTGCTGTGTTGGCAGCAGGGGGTTGATGGCTGGACTGAAAAGCCCAGGAAAATGTAGGTTTCTCTTTTACTGAAATGATGGGAACTATCGCTCTGAGCTTTAACTGAAAATAATGTAGTTCTGCAGAAGGTGGGGTTTTGTGCTGGTGTCTTTCACTTAGACGTGTATGTGTTTGTCTCTTAGCAAGTGTATGTAGAATATACTTGTCACTGTTTCTTTGGGGGAGAAAACCCCCCCCCCCCATAATCCCATTCATCTTATTCATCTGCACATCTGCAAGTTTACAAAGATGCTTTCTAATTATCTTCTGTGTGTATGTTGGGGTTTTGATGCTAAAAAAAAAAAAAAAAAAAAAAAAGAGAAAATTGTATTGCTTTGAGTTGTTACCTTTTAGTACTAATCTGCCAGAGAAGGGTTTCCCTTGTTTTTTCCACCAGGTATGCCGCATGTTTTTTAAATTCCTAAGAAGTTAATATACAACACTAAAGAAAAACTGAGGTATATTTCAGTACCTTCTGCATATCAGCTCTGTTCTACACTCTTCTTTCCTACATAAATGATCAATCACTATTTAGAATGACTGATAAAATTTTCTCTTAAAGAAAAATGTCTTTTCTGAAGTCAAAGATTTGATTTGGTTTGGCTTTTTATTGTCAGCAGGGTAAATGTTTTAAATCAGAAACCATAGTAGAAGAGTGTTTTGCGCATATGTTTTAATTTATAACCTTCTACAATTAAAAGTAAGAATTTGTGCTGATACACTTCTGGATTTTAGGGGAAGAGATTTAAAAGGGAGGAGGAGGGCAAGCAGTAATTTCTGCTTGGAGAACCCTAAGCATGAAAGGTGACTGGAAAGATAACTGTTGGATAAATACATTTTGTAAGATGTTGATCTTGTGCGTAAATAAGATGGACCATATAAGGATCAAAATCTACCTCTCTTCCAGTGACTCATGCTTCAAAGTAATCACCTGATACAAAAATATTGGTGATTTCCTTGCACCAAGATATTGATTAAAGCTTGGAAATAGTTGTTTGCGTGTTTAAGGTTAAGCATATGTCTGAATGTTTGCAGGACCTAGATTGCAGTAAGGTCTGAGTTCAAAGACCTCCACATGGAGTCTTTGTGTAAAAGAATTAGGTTTGGGAAGGTTTCATTTATGAGGGTGGATTAGATGAGGGCTTCATTTTTTCATGTTGTGGCTCAGTTACTCTTTAAAACACTCTTCTCTGATTATGGGGTTTTGCTGATTTTTACCATCCAGACAGTTTATCTTAACTGTTCCCTAGAGAGCTGCAATTGCAGTTTAGTTTATCTGACAACCCAACAAGAGCAGTAAACTGCATATAGCCTTGTGATGTCTGAGCTGATTTATAATATCAAATGTGATAATTCCCCATTAGATAACCATACCAAATCCACATTTTTCCTTCCACAGTAAACTATACCTACACAAATAATACACTTGGAAAATAAGAGTGTATGAGGGAGGGTGGAACAGACAAAAAATTCTTATTGATGATAATTGCATTTCTGAAGTTTAATTTTCTTTCTGTTAAGGGCAATGACAAAGGGTAAATTGGAGGTAGCTTGAAAACACTCCAGATGAGCAGAGGTATTTGCTGTGGCAGGGAGATAATGTTACACCTGTCTGCAGGCTGGTTAGCTCTGTGCAGAACAGCAGCAAAATTCTCTTCCTTCTTCATCAACTCTTCTGGAGATTAAAGAGGCTGAATTCTCCATTTCTTTCCCCTATAGTTAATATTTTAAAATGCGGATAGAGTGTACTTGACTGGTCCCTTGTATTTGGATATTGCAAGCTGTTATACAATTTGCAGGAGAATGCAGTCCAGGAGAGATGCTTTCAAAGGCTCAGGAACTAGACAGAGAGCTGCTCTCTATGGTATTTATTCCTTTTCCATGTTCTATAAGTATTTTTTTCAATGGGTCTGAAGAAAATAAAAATCTTATTTTTGTTTTCATATGCCATAGATTTATTGTTGCAAGTGACCCTCAAGTTGTTGGGCAACTCTCTTACTTCCTAAAAGAAACAAAAGCTTATATCTTTGGCAGATGTATGGGATATTTCATTGCTTGTAGTCCCAAACCTTTCTGGCCCATGAACAACAGTACGGGATGAATCATAGGCTGCAAATGATGTTAGACTTTACCTTCCTTGTCAGCCTTGCATTCTTTTTTATTTTTCCCCCCCGCCATTTCCTGTGACCGTGAGCAGTACCACAGGGTTTGTGGGCACTGGCCTTTTGGTTAATTCTTGCGGTTTCATTGTGCAGTAGTAAGAGTTTTTTAGCTGGTGTAAACTGTAAAGCTGTATGCATATACAGTATCATATGTGAAAACACTTCTCTTTGGGCTATTAAAATTCTGGAAGATCTGAATCATCCAAACTCTTAATAGTCTTTTTTTTTTATTGGGGGGAGGGTGGGGATGGGGAGTGTTTCAGTGGTGACAGAGAGCTCTCTTCTGTAAAAACAAGAGGGGGAGAATGAAAGTAAATGTTGGAGTACAGTGGTCAGGAATATCTGCATGAGGGATACAATGAGAAGGCAGTGAACTGAGAGATACTAAATGAGCCATTCTCTGGTTAAGATCATTTGATGTGATATTTCTTATGGATGCATTACAACTATTGAATTAATCTAAAGCTATGTAGCTGATAGTTCATATGTATGTTAAGAACCATTCTTTAGGAGTATCCCCTGATTCCTTAATGGATGGCGGGGAAGAAGGCAGTCTCTTTCCTTTACAAAAGCTGTTGAAGTTCTTCAGAATAAAGTTCCACTCAGAGAAATTATCTTTAGCAACAGGAACCACAAAAAAATCACCTTGGGGCTGCTTAGGCATATATACTTAGAGCAGGGGGATAGGGACAGGCTAACTAAATGAAGTTGACATCAGCCAGATCTTTGTTAGCGTGGTGTTGAGTGTGAGCATTAAGCACGCGAGTTATATCTAAGTGTCACTCTGCACCAAAAAATCATCATAAGAAAGATCACCTTTAAATTGACCTGCCCCTGTGTGCATCTTTAAAGTAGCATGTCTTCCAAAATTATGGCTTAACTCTTGCACAGTGTGGATTTAATACAAAACAGAGAAAGGAGCAGGAGTGTTTCTCCATCTGCAGAATATTTGCTAATTAAGCTTTAGCAAGGGCATACCTGAGTGTGCAAATGAAGGTTAATGGGATTGAGCAGTTGTAAGACCTTCACTTGACTTGCAGAGCTTTAGTCAACAGTGCATAAGACTGACAGAAACAGTTCATCTGAGCTGAATGGAAAGATCTGACTTCCTTTTCAGCTCAAACTAAGCAAACCTGACATGGAAATTGGAGAGCTGAAGAATGCACAAAGCCACCCTAACTCTTCTAAAAGACTTTTAAAATTATTTTATTGCTTCTTGCAAAGAATCTGCTGGGAAAGTTCAGTGTTTACGACTGAACAGGGTGGATAAGTACATCTTGAAACATTGTCAAGGAAAAAGATACATTTTGTCTTAGCAGTTTTATTTGGCCTCAGCGGCCTCTAAACTGTGGAAGTGGGGTGGAGTGCTTTTGGTGATTCAGTAACAAGAAAGGTGCTACAGGTTGGAAAGAAACTTTCGGAGTTCACTGCCTCTTTTGTACGTATCACCTTGCCTGTAGAATACAGGGATCACTACTGTGGTTCCTTTCAAAACTCACTCCTGTTTTACCTCGTTTCAGTAAAAGGTACAGGTTCCACTAATCAATTTAAACAAATGGTTTAATATTGCAAAATGGTTGCACATTCCAGCTTTTTTTGAGGCTCAGGATGAGAAGCTATATGAAAACTTCTCATTGGCAATGACAGATAAAAGCACAAAATCATGAAAACAAAAATAATCATTGAATTATTCTGTTTGGAAGGGACCTTGGGAACTCATCTGTTCCAGCCTCCTGCTCAAAGCAGAGACAGCTATGAGGTCAGATCAGATTTCTTAGGGTTTTGTCCACTTGCATGTTGAATATGGTCAAACCAATGTTTGAAAAGCAAAGAATTCCTGTAACAGAGACTTAATTCTTTATAATCAGTATCTTGTTGCTAGCAGTTAACAGCAGATGCTTAACGAGTTATCCTGTAGCTGTCCGTGTCATACAGGTGGGATCTTCCTCTACCCTGGTGACGACAGGAACCCGCATTGTCTTGCAGCTCTTGAGTTGTTCCGAATTTATACCTCAATATTTTGTGTTTCTGACATTATTAAATGTTAATAAGGAAGTGGAGACTTCTGCAGCTCATTTTGTGGTTGAGATTAACCAAGAGGAGGGGAAACTTGCTTGTTTACATAGAGCAGGATGTAAACATAAGTTCTGGAGGAAGTTCTTCACGTACTTGGATTTGACAAAACATTTGCAAGCTTTAGGCTGCAGCCTCACTGTGTCGTGGTTTTTCTCTCCTTAAGGTCTCTGGTGTCAAACAAGCTTTGGATAGCATCTTGTGAGCATGGGCTCTCCTCTAGCCAAGCTCTAATGTTTTTCTTCTCTCAGTCCTGAGAGAGTAGAGAGATGCTCCCTTTCATCCCTTTCAGATGTCTTCTGAAAACTGTAGGTGATAGTTTCCCACATAGGTCTGATTAGACCACAGAGTAATTGGGACAGTTGCTTTTTTGAGAGAAAGACACTGCACTTTGACATAACAACTGTTATTTATGACAAAATATCAAGTTTGAAAAGGAAACTCGTTCTTCCTAGTTCCTCCCACATTCTTTGTTTATTCAGTTTCAAAGCTAGCTTATACTACAGTTGGACAATGGAAACTTTTAGCAGTGCTATGAATGATTAGATAGTCATCTTTTCAGTCCTTTTCAATACTCACTTGACTATATGTCTGTAGCACCGCTTATCCCTCTGGGTAGAGATTGCCAGTTCATTTCCAGCTTAAAGATATATAAAAGACTGCTTGCAGTGTGAACTGAAGACTTAAATTTGTCCCAGAATCTCTCTGCCAGAGAGATTTTCATGAAGAGTTCATCATAGTAAATAAAAGCTCGAAAGTGAATGCAGCACTGGAGGACAACATGGTCTGCAGCTGTGACAGCTCTGCTTATAAAGGTATAATGCATCTACTTACAAGAAATCATTGCTACTTAATATACCATGCATAGATAAGAAGCATGTTATTAGCATGCGTGTTAGATATATAATATATACATATGGCACCTAATTTGATAAATTCTGTTAACACTCGTTTTATGCATTTGAAATCCTTAAGATTACTCATCCTCACTTGATGCTGGGAAGCTGGAGGAGGGGACGCTTTAAAGAGATGCTTCTGAGGCATGGACAGTGTCTGAGCCTTACCAGTAAGATGAGTTTTCTGCAAGTGCCACAAGAATTTCACATAGAGATGCTCTATTTATTTATTTCAAGCCAAATATTACGAAAGAAGGCCCAGAATACATACTTCTCAATGTCTTATATTTAATACCTTTCATTCTGGTATTTCAGAGTGCTCTGCAATCATGAATTAAGCCTTTAAATACCTACATCAGGGGCTTCTGCATCTAATCCCCAAGTCACAGATGGGTAAACTGAGTCACAAAGTGAATGACTTGCTCAAGGTCATACAGTATGTTAGTGAGCATAGACAAAATTAGAAGGCAATTGTTTCCTCTTTCTAATGACCGAGCAATTATTTTTTATCATTCAGAAGTCAGTTTTCTGTCAGTCTACAATCTACAAGTCCATTTTTTCCCTACCACTACTGAGAGCAACTTCTGGAGGTAGATGGATTGCCTTCTTGAATCTTTCTTTCTCCAGTGTTTTGTGTACAATTCATAAGCACTGTCATTTAAATAAAGGATTTAAAGAGATTTTTGTAGCCCTTGTGTAGTGTTCACTCACAGGGAAAAATAAGGGAACAAAAAAGAAGGTAAATTACCAGGTCTTGCTAGGTAAGTTGCCAGGTTTTTTAGGCAGGAAAGAGACTTAACTATTCCATGTAGAAGAAGAAGGAACCATCTTTGATTGTTTTGGTGGGGCATCTTTCAATCTGTAAATATTGTCTTCCTTTATCCTAACAAAGATGTTTGGAGAGCTTCAGATTACTGTTACTTTTGTATGTCACCATTATTCCTGTTTGATGCCGCAGTAGGAAGTGCCATCCTTCCACTAAAGATGAAATGTGAACATGAAAAGCTGGTGTACTAGTGGCTCCATCTAGTCAGGATTTTTAAGGCAGATTTGAGCTTGTTTTTTCTGCCACCATAACTAGTTATAAAGCTTTGATCTCTGTCAGCATAACACTGAGCCCAAGTGAATGGGTTTTTCTGGGAGGCTGGGCATGTTAGAGGGAGGCTCAGCTCTGTGCTCTTGGCCACCTCCTTCCAGTCAGCGCAGAGCACACACGCACACTAACTGTCCATCGACTCACACACACTGTGTGACAGAGCTTTAGGTGTCAGATGCATGTTCACTTGTCGGGGCAGAGTATCTCATTGCCCTCGTATTCAAAAGTAACTAACTGCAGTGCTGAATCCTGAAGTTAAAGCTAGGATATCCTTAGGGCAGGAAGGCTAAGCCAGGCTGAGTTCATATCTTCCTTCTCACTATGGCTATTAGTCTTCTAAGCAAAGAGCAAAAATGATGATTTGAGTATTTTCTACTAAAAAACATGAATTTACAAGTAGATATTTTAATCACGCAGTCAGTTTGGGTGGAGTTTGTTGGACATGCAAACTGCTGGCCTCTTATGAAGATTGTATTAATATGTAGCTGTACTCCCTTGCTGTGAGATTGGAAGCAGGCTGTAAGCAGGCTTTTGGTTTTCTGTATGACTTTTGAGCTCTCATGATGCTTCATGGGCAACTGTGATTCCCACAGTTTGCAGGCTTGGGCCCCTGATGGGTAGAAGCTTGCTGAGCAAGCTATGGCCGTGTGTCTCTGCAGAGTTTGAGATCAATGGGTTTGCTCTGGGGGTAGTCTGTTCAGGACTGAAGGGTGGAGCCAAAAAGGGAGCTCTGAGGAGGATGAGTTGTTCAATACGAGACTGACCCTGTCCCCTCCAAATTGGTACGCATGATGGAATAGGATTTGATCCTGTGCTGTGAAAAAGAAAAGATTGACTAGTGTCTGTCTCTCCGAAATAAATCCAAATGTAGATAGGTCACTGCAAATTTTGTGCATTAAAGATTAATTCCTAAAGAAATTATGAAATGTTCTTCTCACAGGACTTTTGTACTGCCAGTGGATATCAGCAGCCAGCAATGTATAAACCTGGCAGCTGAATTAACAGTTTCATTTTGCATAATTCTGTTCTGCTTAAACCAGAAAGGCAATTATATTAATGTACCACTTTTGTAGGCACACACTGTAAGCATGATTCTAGGTCAGTGTTGCCTGCTGTCATAATATTTGATGGGCTTTTTTTTTTTAAAGCCCCAGCTGCTGCAAACAGCTGATTACATGACCATATCAGCATATTTCATTTGTAATGAAAAAGTTTTAAGTGTACTGACTGAAGACACGAGCTTTAAAGAAGTGAGCTTTCAAATACTAACAGTAAGCATCAAATATGACTGTACAATGTCTCATACTTTAGCTCTATCAGGTATGCTGTAGGGCAGCTTGTACGCTCAGGTAGGTCTATGTGCACATGGGGACATAGTGAGAATAATGTTTTTCTTATAAATTCCTTCTAAAAAAAGATCAAAATCCTAAGAGATCTTTGACGTTGTTTCTGGGATAGATGATCAAATAAAGAACGGTGGCGAAGAAGATGTGTAGTTGCACAGTGCATCCTGTGGTGGTGTCAGGACTACATCCCAACACACGCCTCCCTTGTGATAGGGTGCATCCCTCTCTGGTTTTCCAATAATTTATTTACAGCCCCGTGTGAGTTCTTCCTGGGAATTCAATTAACGTTGTCATTAAAATAGTCTCCTTTAGTTCATCCTCCTCAGGCTCTTCTCACATGGCGTTCCCATTTTAGCCTTTTTCATTTTTAGAATTTAGAGTTCCCAGCTGCTCTTTCCTGGCTCAGGCTCTACCAGGGCTGTGGGCTGCCCCTGATGTTTCTTAAAGGCGGATGCTCATCCTCTTGCATGACTTTTCTTATGCTGTTGGGGTACTTGTGGACACAATGGCCTTGTCATTCTGCCTTAAGGTGAATATATCAGCGGTGTTTGAACCTATTCATTTTCTGACATGGCAACTATTTTATTATTCCCTGGTGACGTCACCGTAACCAGGCTACCCATGGTAACTTCAGCATTTGGGGAAAGAGGTCTCTGCTTGGGTCCTCAGTAAGGAGAGAGCTGAGGTTCATTAATACTCAGGAAAAAGGGGACTCTTTCCTCTTCATCTTGTTGCAAATCAATGCAGAGATGCCTGTCCAGTGTGCTCAGCTTCTGAAGGGGAAAAGGCAAAGTCTTTTAGAAAATCCTGATAGACAAAGTGATAATTAACAGGAATGAAAGAAAAGCTGTGACTAGTCAGCTTATATGTACATAAAACACACGCGATCTGTGCTTTTGCTTTGCTGTGCACTAAGTGTCATAACTCTTCTGCTCTCGTGTTTTCTAGCCTGTCAAATGTACTCCTCTTCCTACAAGTGAATTATGGTCCCAGTGACACGCACCACTGTCTCCAGTGCTTCCAGTGGTGCAGAACTGAAAAATAATCCTGTCCATTCCTATACACAGTATGCACTTCTCTGTTGTGTGTGTCTGATGGTATTTGTAGGTGCCCAGATCAGTTGTCTGACACTTGGAAACATAAGATGACCCAAAATATTTACAAGAGAGCCTTAGCAGATTGAACTGAACAAGGCATAGTTAATTTATAATGCTGTTCCACAATGGAAAGCCTAAAGGAAGATGATGGATTAAAGGTTAAGTAATTGGGGTCTCAATCTGATTCTATATTAATCTAGTTCCATTGCTATAGTGGTATTTACAGAACTCAGAGAAATTCCTTGAAGTTCCCTGATGAGTGATACCTTTTCCCCTATCGTAACTTCTCTATTCCTTCCTTTCTCTTATACCTCACCGAAATAAAATAACAACTAAAAACAACAAAAAAACCCCTAATCCCAGACACTTGAATCTCTAAGCTTTTTACCATGGCTAATCCTGTTTTGCCAATGCCGTTCAAGTGGTTTGACTCCCCCCGCCCAACAGTAGATGTTAGTGATTACTGTTAATGGACTATTTTTTTCAGGGGAGTGTAGTTAGGGAGAGGCCATCAGGTCTCATAATACTAGCATGTCAGTCTTTGTGTAAGTGCAAAACAGATCTTTCTTATCTTGTGCAAGTTACCAGCAATTCTCAATGTGGGCAAGCAGGGACAAATTTTTAGACATGACCATACTTTTTTTTTTTTTTTTTTTTTAAATTTTGGTGGTATGAGCCTCTTTAAAATGAGTACAGCTCTAAAAGAAATTAATGTCATACTAGATGGTGTTTCTTTATGTCATTTTACCATGGTAAACATCTATCTTAGAAGTTCAGTCATAGGTGCCAATAAGGAAGAGACATTGCTTAAAATACCAGCCCTGAAGAGAGCACAGCGTGAATATGCTGCATTGCTTTTGGTACCCAAGGTAACTTGGCTGTTTAGGCAGAAATTTAGTTATTTCTGTGTGTGCTGTCTTGTATCCGAGGCAGGCGTCAGCAGTGTTTACGGCTAAGTGACAGCTACCCCTTAGGCTGTAATTAAAGTTCTGTCATTTTAACCATAAACAGCTCTTGCCTTGTCAAATTTATAACCATGGTGTTTGTAATAAGATTAAATAGAGTTAAGAGCCTACATATGACAGCCTTCTATTCAAGTAAGTCTCGTAAGTTAATTAAAATCACACTATTCTCCTTGTATAAAACATACACGTGTTTGTCTTGGAGTTTGGTGCTATTGCAGAAATTCTATGTTTATCTTAAGAAGTTGATTATTGTACAGGTTACCGAGTGCTGATGCACAGCGAGGCCAGAATGAGGCAAATGAAGGAGCAAATTCTGGGCAAAGACCTGGCAACCCCCCTAAAGCTGCATTTCTTCTCAGAAAGTGCTAGTGCTCGCCACAGAGGGTCCTGGTCAGTACCCGAAATTAATAGTCATCATCCAAAACTGTTGGTTCAGAGCAAATCACCTAACTCTTCCAAATTCCACACTTGCATATTAATGCTTTCACCTCTGAAACTGGCTCTGATTTTATTACTTATTTTGCAGTCAGATGCTGGTTTTGAAAGCATAAAATGAAATGTATGAAGAAAAGAATTTTTTTTTATTGTATGATCAGCAAAGTGAAGAAGGGTGAAACAACTTGCAGCCACTATTACAGGTCTTGTTGATTTGTATAATCACAGTTATATAAAGCAAAATTAAACCATGGGAAACTTAGAGAAATAAGTCTCTGGCATTGCATGTATTTTTCTAGTAAATAGTATTAAATTTTAAATGAAATTTCTCTTTGTCTCTTCCCAAATTCTGCAACTAACTTGTATTGTTTAATGTGTTAGGCGATTCATGCTGCATCACAATGTGTTTATTTATTGTAGTAACAGATTATTTACGAAAGAGCATGGTCAGTGTCGTGTAACTTGCGAAGTTATGGTGCAGATTTTTGCTTGAGATTGTACTCAGAATGAAAAATCCTTTCCCTGGGATAAAGGATCCAGCAGCTGTGTTACTTTTATGGCATTTTGTCATTTCTTTCTTTGCTTGTTGGAGGAAATACAAGCATGGCCAGATTTCTTTTGTTATTAACACATAGTCTTATGTTCATAGCCCATGTTACTGTCCTTGTTATGAAAACTAGGATTTGTTTTGTAGATGTCTTGTTTATCATATCACTTTCCTGAGGCTTGCCAGTGCAGGGAAGAAAGCAATCCCTAGCAAATACATAATGCGGGAGCTAAATACTATCATACTGAAATATCATGTGGTATTACTATAGTACGTGAAAGCTCGCTCTATATATTGACATGACTGTAAGGAATTATTCCACTTTATAGCCACTTGTGTTTGTTGTCAAAATTGTAACTAAAAGCACATGCATGGAATACCAAATTACTGAAGAATTTTGGAATCATAGTTAATTTATCAGTGAATGTCTTTCAACTGATAACGTATTTACCGATAACGTATTTACTATTACATTTACTAGTGCATTAAATAGGTCACAACTTTAATCATAAGTCATAGCAAAATACACATTTGTTGCTTTAAAGTAGTTCAGTGGAATTAGTGAAAGCAGCCTAGATCCCCTCGTAAGCTATCTGAAGCTAAGCCAAAAATAGTGGATGTTAATTCCATTTCTGTCCTAATCCTTTCTCTGCTTGTCTAACGATTTTCTATATATTCATAGCAGGGTATCTGCTGCAAAGTTCATGCTTTCTTGTTTGTGTACTCAGGTGCGGATTTCCTTTGAATTTCCAAATTAAAATCTCTCAGATCAACTCAGAATCTACAATAGGTATTTTTGAATAAAATTACTTTCCTATAAATTATGTATCTACTTTTTTTAAAAGCAAAGTTGAGGAAAGCAGTCTTCTCCGCCTAACATGAGCAAAAAAAGTTGTTTCAGGTCCCTACGTACCTACTAAGTCAGCTGTGTTTATATCCACGTTTCACGTGGATGATCCATTCCTGATCAGCCGATTCACAAAATACAATGGCATTGCATGAGCTCATGTAGGAAGTACAGCACCTCCCGCGTGTGTACGTGCAGTGGTGTGTCTCTTCTGTAGGGATGCACATGTACACGTAAGAATTTTTGTGCACCCTGGAGAACGAGCGCCAGCATTGCACGTGTGAAATGTAGAGTTTCGGAAGGTGGATATAGGATTACATGCCATTTCCAAAGTCTTAGGAAGAAGGGCACTGCACGTGCAGGTTTGCGCTGGGTTTATGCCACTAGTAGGTTTGCACTTCTGCAGAGTGCTCTTCTGTTTCCTCCCTGTGCTGATGTTAGCGATCGGTGTGGCTGGATTGATGATCTGATGTAGTGAGAGCTAAGCCAGTTTAAAAAAAAAAAAAAAAAAAAAAAAGGAAAGACAAATTGGGTTCAGAAAGCTGGTGTAGTTTGTGGCACACTCAGGTGCTCGCTTATGCCACTGTGAAATGCTGTGGGAACACTGGGCTGCAGCAGAGGTGAGGAAAGGCCAGATCTACCAGGCAGCGACTTGTCCTGCAGCCGCCACCCTCCACGCAGAGCTCCACGTGCGCAAGTCTGGCTCAGGGCCCTGCCTCAGCCAGGTGGCCAAAATGGGCTGGTTGTGCAAGGGCTCGTAGGCCTTTCCAGAGTGGGGAAAAGGAGCGGGGAGTGGAGGGAGAAAGCAATAGGTGGCCTATAAATGGGGAAGCGTTCAGGCTGTCTGGGAAAACGTAATTCTGGATTTCAACATGATGAGCAAGTGCGTTATTCTAAGGGAAGCTGATTCATCTTGTTTGAATGGGGCTTTGTTTTCTTTTTTACTGTTTTTTCCCCCTTCCTTAAGTAAGTCCTGAAGTATCAGGTGAGATGCTGTTTTACTTAACTGGAAATTGTTCCCATGGCTTTTAAGGTCTGAAAGTCATAGGATAATTGTTACAATTGTGCTAGCATGGGACACTGGTCTATCTGAGCAAAGATGTTCAAACGCTGTTGGAAGTTGCTGGTTATGATGTTATGTATGTATTTGTACATGCGTAATATACGTAGCATTGGCCTGTGTTTGGTCTTGATTTCAGGTGCAGTTGGAGTCTATGTGGATGGGGCAAAAATAAAATTCTTCAGAGTTCTCTTTGAAAGTTTCATTGCAAACATCACGCTGGATGCTGTTTTCAGTGATTTCAATGTATTTGGACTGTTCCATTCATCCGAAGGTGTTTCTTCACATTTGGGTGATAAATCAATCTCAAATCGCATCACTTCTTCCAGTTACAGAGGTTTCTGCAGCCATGATACACAAAGCAAGCCAATAGAGATCTTGGTATCTGCATGTATATATATATTTGAACCTTGTAAACTTTGTGAAAGAGCTCTTCAAAGTTTGCACATCCTCACAGCATCTGCAACAGGATATGTTTGAAACTTCCTTTCACCTGAGGCTCAATATTTGTGACTGAGGACTTCCATTAGTAAATGTGGTTTCATCCCAGTGTGTGTGAGAGCCTTTGCAGGTGTTATCTTTTACGGAGATTAAACGTAAGGTCTTCACCTTGCAGACAGCTACGCTCTGGTGTTTAATCCTATTGACTCCTTTGAACCCTATGTGGCAGACTATACCCATATGTGTAAGTGGCTGCAGGATAGATTACATGCTGGAGGAGATGAGTGAAGTGTTTTAAAACTGTCACTTTCTCAGTTCTTGCTCCTCTTCTAAGTGCTGAGTGAGATTTTGTGAGGGCTTTTGAAAAACATGCAGAAATACATTGATGGCCAGCCTGGTAAGAAGTGGTTGCTTTTGACTGCAGCTGCACTCAGCAGTGCCTCTAACCCAGGAATCTGAAATTCCATTCCTGGAAGAAAAGATACTTTTGGGTTGTCCCGGGAGGCCACCAGCCTGTGGAGTCCCACAGGCCAGAGAGGCTGCATGGCATACAGAGCAGGGTTGGTGCGGGTGGAGTTCGTAGTGAGTTTAGCTTCTAACTGAACAAGCCCGTATGAACGAGGGGAAATTGCCTTTTTTCTGCATACAGTCCAAATTAGAGTGAACCCTAATGCTAGAGGATATCGCTGCCGATTGCAAGTCCTGCTACACAGCCCACAATGAGAAGCTTCTCAAAGAAGTGACTGCAAATATTGTTATTTTTTTAATGTTGTCTTGCTCCGTTTAATTTCATTATGGAAACCAGCCAACGCAAGTGGATTTTGGGTGATGGGAAAAATGCAGCCTGAACTATTAGCTTGCCAAAGTTAACAAGAAAAATGGAATTACAAGCGTAAGCACTGATAGCTGTCTGGATCAGCAGCAGAGCTCTTGGTTTGTGGATGGAGCAAAAGATGTGCTCGTTATCAGTTACGTTGGTAGGTAACTCTTTGAGCCTGTAAATATCATATGAAAAGGATCACATGTCAAAAGCCGCTCACTGAGAGTTTTGAGTGTGAGCCCTTGCAGCCACTGGTCTCTTGGTGTTTTGAGTGAACTTTCCTGTTATATTTACAGAGTGCGTAAACTCTTCAGGAGTTCTGCTGGGGTGGCAGAGTGTATAGAGTGCATCTGAGGGAAAGTTCTCTAAAATAAGGACTTGTGGCTTCCACTGTACTTCTGCACAACAAATTACCCTGTAATATGTGACCTGCAAAACAAATCACCCTGTAGTATGTGACCTGGAAGCAATGAATAAATGTTCTATATTTTTATAGAATGGGTTCTTCTGGGAGAGAGATATATTTATATATATGTGTGTAGCTAGATATAGATATACGAGCATATTAAAATAACTTAGTTATACAAATGTTGAAAAACCTCTGCGACACCAAGGGAATGTGAGTAGTTAATCAGTGGAAGATCTGATTCAATCAACGAAAATGGATCACTGTATCTGGTTAGATTCAAAATCTTCACTTACAACTTCTCTTAGATGTGGAAGTGCTAACGTAAATGTTAACGACATATAGGATACTATACCAACCAGCAGAAACAAGTGTTTTCTAACAATAGAAGTGACTGAGTGCACTGAAAAAAAGGACAGAAGAACCACAATTCTTTGGTTAAAGATTTTCTTGTTTTGTTTTTACCCTGCTTCTGGTGCAATGAGTATGCAGCTTCCACAGCCAGCATGAACTTGTGGATTCCCAAAGGTGGTTGTCACGAGAAGCCCGAACCATGTGCTGAAGCATGTACCCTTAACAGACTCTGTGCTGAGATGCAGATTTTCCATCCAGCTTAGTGGTTCCTATGGGAGTTTCACCTCCAGTCTTTCACTGGATCCCTCTTTGCTGACACCTCCTATCATGCCAGTGGCAAACACAGGCTAGAAAGCCCACTGATCCTGTCGTGGGCCAGCTGGGTATCTTCACCCCATGCTGCCCAGCATTACTTGTTCGGAACACTGGCACTGGTGCCACACAGGCCGGCAGAGCTCATTTCCCTGGGTTTCATGTCGTGTCTCTTCTGCTACAGGTGGTCAAACCAGTTTTGTCCACATCTACTGTACATTTTGTGTGGACTCTGGGAAAAGAGGTGACTAAAATAGTGATCTTCCTGTGAAATGAAATCCAAAGCAGCTTGTTAGGAAGGGTTTGGGGGAAAGGGAAAACTAGTTCAGTTGTTGAGGCTTTGTTAATGTTTGAAAGCTCCAGCAGTGATTGGATAACTTCTGAAATGGCAGTGTCAAGAGACTAAAAACTGAACAGTTTGTTGTTTTGACAATACAGTTAACATCATTGACTTAATGAACACTGTGGTGAAAAGCTTCTTGTTTAAAAATAATTCTGTCTTTGCTTAAGTTATATGACATCTCCAGATGTCCCAAAAATGGCTCCAGTAAATTCAGGGGAGATGGTACTTGGCAATGTTGAGACAGTTATTGTTAAAAGCTAGAAACTAAGAAGAATTTTTTTCACTTTGCGTTTTATGAAGTGGGGGGGGGAACCAACAAAAAAACCCAAATAGAATTTCAATAAATCCTGACTCGAATTCAGGGAAAGAGCCTTTGTAGAAACTGAAAATGGAAATTGGCCAGTCCGAGTACACAGAAACTACGGTATAGTGCTTTCAAAAAAATATTTGTGAGCTGTGAAAAGCAAGAAGCCGAAGCAGAAGGTCAACAGAGATTATAGTTTCCAGTGCATGTATTTCCTTCTCAAATTGCTTCTTTTTCTTCTCCACCATTTGTTGCAGATATCTCTTATTTGCCATGTCAGCTGACAGCCACCAGCTCCACACTCATTCCTACCAGGATGCACTAAGTTCTACTTGTCACGGTCTCTTGAATGTCAACAGTCACCCCCTGTCGAAGAGCTCCTCAAGTCTGGCCTGTACTGGGCAATTAACTTCAGAGGAAAGGCAAAGCAACAAACAGGAGCTGAAGAAAAGCCACAGTAGCACCATCTGTCATACCCTGGGAAACAAGAGTGATGCCAGGAGTGTGCCGAGTCCTGGATGGTCCTTCTCGCAGCCTGGGATGACGGGACTTGAATCAGCGGTCCAAACCTTAAGCAATCAGTCAGCCGACGACAATTCACAGAGCAGAAATAAGACTACAAACCATTTTCTTATCGCTGAACAGTCCCCAGCATCCTGGGAAGTAGGGGACACTAAGATGTGTGTAAAGAGCAGCACTGTTGAGAATGTTTCTTCAGCCTGCGTTGTACACCAGCAAAGCGTGCGTGAAATGGAAGAACCAGGAACTGCCCTTCAGAGAAGCCACTCAGACCTAACTTGCAGTTGCAAACAGCAAACTTACGTCACTCACACAGAAACCAGCGCTACTCACTCCAGCCTAAGCTCTTCTAGCTGCAGGCATGGTCCACCGGGGGCTAGGATGTCTTTCCAAACACAGAGATATGGATCAGAAACAAATGAAAATACATCTCACTATCAAAACCTTGTGACTCATCTTCCAGTTCAACCTAGAGACCAAAAAGTACCCACAAATAGCTTTGATAGTGGTGGCATTCCACGTAATACTACAGTTTACACAGATCCCGGAACGTTTCACACTGTTGTTCCAGGACCCCACATGCCTGGAAATGGTTTCTCAAACAGGACAATGTTCAGTCAAGCCACTGGAATTATTCACGGTGGTCTGACTTACGGTAATATTCCAAACTCTGCGTACTCACCCATGGTGATGACAGTTCATAACAATTCTGCAGGGCCCTGTAATACAAGGCAGGACCCTTGTATGAAAGTTGATGCCACCGTCCCTGCCTATTGCCATGCTTTGCCCATACCATCTATACAACTTGTTCCGCGGTTGGTATGCTCAGTTAGCGAGTCGGGAAAAGAGCAGGCAGCACCTGGCTATTTTCATTCCTTTTCTACGTCAGACATTCTGACATATCCTAAGCTGGTGTCTTCAGTAAGTGAATCGGGCCTGGATGCCAAGAGAGTCCTGAAGTGCTGTAGCATTCCTGCAGAACAACTGCTAGACGCTCAACACTGTGCTCAGCAGGAGAGAGCTCCTCCAGAAACAAAGGCTGCCTGTGTTGCCTTTAGTAGCCAGCAAGGTGCGGACATGGTAATGACAACTAAGGACATGTGGACTATGACTTCTGTGAATGATTTAACCAAAGGACTGAAACCAGCTCTCGAGCGTAGAGATGCCGAGGTGCAAACTCTTCCAACCATGGAATGCAAATCTGTGGCAACAAGCCCAGCGGCTGCAACGGAAGGCCACTCGCATGTGTTCCCAGAGGTGAACCTGGAGCAAGACTTGGAGGCCCCCAAATCTCCAGTACGTGAAGTGAGATGGGATGATGAAGGAATGACATGGGAAGTGTATGGGGCATCTGTGGATCCAGAAGTCCTTGGGTTAGCCATTCAAAAACATCTCGAGATTCAAATAGAACAATTCCAGACAGAGCCTGCTCAGCTGGCTGGGAAAAGTAATGAGGAGCCATCTTCTGATAAAACGGGGAAAAAAAGGCCATTCAGAACAATGATGCATTCCCTGAGATATCCGAGCTGTTGTGCTCGTTCCAGTACTGCGGTGGAGTGAGCTGTAGGACAGCTGTGCTGCTGTGCTCCTTCTGAAGTGTAAATCAATGCTGACCCTTACGTGTTAACACAGTACATGCGGACAATCCACTCCAGGATAAGTGGGAAAAGTTCAGTGAACATCAAATACACATCAAAGCAAGGAAAAACCCGTGCTTGGGCCATGTAACAGAGGACATGAGGTTGTACCTACATCATGCCATCTGAATGCTCTTGACTGTATTTAACGTAGCACTGTTTTTTTCTTCTACGTTAGTTTTAAATCATGTTGTAAGGAATGACACTTCTTTTCTAAATGATGCATCTTTTTAAAACAATGATTTTTTTCTGTATTTTAATTATTTAGGGTTAGAAAACAAAGTTAGACAATGATGCTTTAATCAAAGTTCTTAGCTTTCAATCCTACTCCCTTAAATTGTTTTGGGAGCTACTTTGCTGTTCATTTGTAATAAAGCTGACTATAAACCCACTTTAACAGTAGACAAAATGACAAACTAGTGTAAGGCTATATGACAAAGAATTGTAAGTTTTGCTACGTAACTCTGAAGTGATTTCGATACTGCTAGTCTGAACTCTTCCCTTTGCAAGCTGATGTACAGTTGGAGGAGGCTCCTGCAACTTTCAAATTAGTTTGTAGTCACGGTGAATTGCACTCTAACTATCCAGAACTGATGTTTACCAAGTGATTGAGACAAATGTACAGTATTACCAAAGATGACTCATGTAATGTGAATGACTTATTGAAAGCTTGTTTATTAGAGACATGAAACGAAAGCTGTTCAGATTAGTCTGTCACATTATCACACCCTGCAAATCATAAGCAGTTTTGGTTTTCTTATATTAAAAGTCATTTCCAGTGAGTTCTTTTCATGTGCATCTATCCTGAACAGTGGTTATTTTGTTGTTGCATAAACCACAGGCGACAGTTCGCATGTAACCTTCGCCTGTCTTGTGTTCCCTGGCTGGTCTGACATCAAGCGTCTGCTGAAAGTGAGACTTTGTGTCCTCGCCAAAGTACAGCTCTAGGGTTATTTGTCCTGAATGCCTTCATCATACGGGCAGCTTAAAGATTTTATTTATCCCCAAACCAACTTTGCAAACAATTTCCCAGTGAGAAACCTTTTATGATACTGTAATGCAGCCGTAGTGCAGGGCCTGTTTGAAGCGAAAGGTTTGTCAAGGAAGCCAAGACTATTATTTCCAGTGTCATATGTGGCCTTTGGTCAATGTCTAAGATTCTTCAGGAAACTAGGAATGTGCAATCTTTTTCGATGAACAGAGAGGAGCAACATTCACTTCTGTCTCAAAGGAAACCTTGCAGTGTCAGAGAACTTACTGCTGTGGAATTATCCATTTTTCTTTAAATGTGTGTGGTTGTGCTTTTGTTGTTTTGGTTTTGGTTTCGGCCCAGCTTCCTAAAACAGTAAGTTAGCAGGCTGTCTACAGAATGTTCACCTAACGTGTCTGTGAACAGGAGCCCCTGGTGCTTAGGATGGTTTTAAAATTTCAGCTAGAAAATCCTTAAAAAAAGGACCTGCTAGCTGGAATGCGCTGTGATGCATTAATTTAATAACGTAGAGTAGTTCAAGATCAAATTTTCATTCCTGGGCAAAGTGGAATTAAACAGATCTGGCTCCTATGAAACTTGCTTTCAGTTCAGGAGGCTTCATTCAGGCCCTGGGACTTTGACCTCAATGAAGTCTGAAAACAAAATGACTTTTATACAAACCGAGCCTGAAACCCCTGGAATATGATGCCTTACTCAGGTTGCCTTTATAGCTGTCAGCGTCAAAGCATTGATAATGATCCTAGATGTTAAAGTTTTACTAGAAGTACAGTAGTAACTAAAAAAGTCACTTCCGCTGTTATTTAGTGTTTAGCTACACAGTTTCTGTACGGGCTTACTTTGTGGTCCAGAGTATCATAAGCAGTAGCAAACACGGATTTCTTGCTTTCTTCAAACATTACACTTTGAGGCTTTTAGCACTATAATGGCCTAAAACCTTGTGTTGTCTGTTAGCTTGTCCTCGGGTGTGCAGGAGAATTAAAGATTTGAACGGTTAAACTAAAGCTTTAAAATAGCATCTGTACCTGGCTCCCCTGACCAACATAACCCATACTTTTAAGCTATTTGACATGTGGAATAACCTTGATTCTCCTTCCCACACCCCCACCCCAAGCTCTCCTCCAAAATAAAGCCCCCAACTCTAGGAAGATGATAAAATAGAATCAGTATCAAACTGGTCAGAAGGAGAGAGTTTGCAGAAGGGACTGGGACAATATGGCAAAGTCCCTTGAGCGCTTTGGCTGGTGTATACTATAAAAGCTGGAACTACTCTTAGATGTCATACAGCTCTGGTGTGAATTACCTATGGTTTATGCATTGGTACAGATCTGCTATTACAATACTGAACACTGATTATGATTCCTGGATGAGAAAAATAAATGACAAGCAAGGGGAAAGGACACCGATGATTTGCTGATCAAGAAAAACAGATGCTCACTCATTACAGGCATTGTGACTCTTTAGGATACTTCTTGGAGTCGCTGTTGGTAACAAAAATAGTGTTTGCTTTTGAGGATTTCCTATGCTTTTTGGAAGGGATTAAAATACAAGGCATATTAATAGAGATTTTTTTGGGGGGAGGGGGGAGCCCAAGCAAAATACTCATCTGAATATTAACTACATGGATGAAATGGGTTGTTTTGTTTGCATGATGGATACCTCTTAAAAAAGGGAATTTGGATTCACTTTGCATTTGGGTTCAATTTGATTTTGTTAATTTAAATACAGTCAGATTGTTTGTTAAGTATTCTTCATATTAGTGTGCTCTGTTCAAGCGTTACTCTTGTAAATGCGAGAACTCTAGCTCTGTTTTTTAATGTTTTCTAACTTAGGAAAATCCAAATCCATTACATTCTCCTTTTAAGTATAAATAAAGTAGAAGGAGAGCTTATATGAGATTTATAACTGAGCGGGTCAATGCTGAGCACAGATGCTTGTCAAGCTACAGTGAAATCGAGGTGTGCTATTTTCTTTAGAGCAGTTGAAAACCAGTTTGCGTTGCGTCACGTTGCCTCCGCTCCCCAGCCTGAACGCTCGGGTACCGTTTACAGCTGACTGAGTCGGGGCTGCCTTTCGCACAGATCCTCAGTGAGGGCTGCACTGGCACACTGGAAGCGTAACCCTTTTGCCTGTGCTCCTTCTTTCCCTTGAAATACGGGAACAGCCACCTGGTAATGCAGTATTTTGGATATATCATCCCTAGGTGCTAGCGAATGTCTCCAGAAGGACTGAACTGTGTATACCTACTTGATGGCTATAGGGTTGATAATGGGCTGAGATGCTTAGGTCAGTGGTTCAGCACAGACTGAAGGGAACTGACAATGGTATCAGTATACTGATGCAGTAGCTCTGAAAAAGCGTTATAATAATAATTAGTTTCACTCTGAATTATTATCTTTCTCTAGTAACAAAGAGATGCATCTCCTTTGTTAACTGTTACCATTCCTGGAGGAGAGGCCAAAACCTGTCAGACATGTGCCACTGACTGACTTGATTAACATTGCAGAGTTGTAATTTAAGATAATCTTTGGTTGCAGGGTTAAATACCAAAATAGAGGATATTCTCTCAATGCTTTAAATAAAAACCTCCCATAGTTAAGTAAATTATTTTTTTAAAAACCCAAAAACTTAAAAGTTGCTTAGTCAATGTCATATCGGTTTTAAAATCATTGTATTTATTTGTTTGGTCTTCTCCTGAAAAATGTTAATTTTTTCTGAGAAATGGCCTCCTAGAGTTGTGTTTGTGACAGGTTGCTTAGCGGCTGGGGATCAGATGGGACGGTCACCTAACCAAACTCACCCCAGGTGCAGTAACACAGCTGCCCCCATAACAAACTTCCCAGGGACTCCTGCTGCCCCCAAGGCGGTGAGGGGACGCCGGCGGGGATGGGGCTGGGCAGCTGAGGGGCTCTCTGGAGCTGCCAGCCCCATGAGAGGGGTGCTGTGGGCTCTCTCTCTCACCCCACCACTTCAGTCTGCGGTGTTTGCAGACCACTCGCCTTTGGCCTCGTGCTGCTGGAGGAGACCTTTAGTTGCTACAGCCTGGATCCTGAGCGGGTTCTGCTAAGGATGGCCACAGATCTCACCCTTCATACACAGGTTTTGCTTTAGGAACCCCTGCTCTAGAATGAGCTTCTCTTCCTTCCAGATGTAGCTTAAGAAATCCTCTGTTGTACAGCTGAGCCAAAAGGCCCCACGGAGCGACACTGCTCCATGCCAGCGGTCCTCAGAAGCGGGAGTGAGTGGGGAGGAAAACGCAGTCGGCTGTTCTGTGCCCAACTGTAACCAGTTTCAGGGGGAAAAAAGCATCTCCACTGTACAGGCTGGAGGAGGTGTTTCTTCCTCATCACTTCTCTGCTTATAGACGGTAAGAAATAATGGCAAGCTGGACTAATTGCATTATTGGATAGACATTTAGTCTTTTAAATCCAAAGCAGTAATGACCTGTCTGAAGACGTGCTGAGGTAAGAGGCCTTCTGGAAGGATGTTACTCCCTGTTAAAGACGGAATAAGGAAAAACGTGTAGCTTTGCTTAGGAAAAACAATGTGCGGTGGGGTTGGGGTAAAGCAGACCCTCGGAGCAGAGACGAGAGTCAAGAGCCCCAGCTCCAGACAGGGAGTGGGGCCAGGTGCCCTCCAGACACTGCTGGCCCCCTCTCTCAGGAGCTTTTCCAACTGTGAAATTGCAATGTTAATACTTCACTACCATCTGTTCCTTTCAGACATGTTGAGGTGATTAATTTGTCGTCTTAAGCCCCTTGAAAATGAAAGCAGCCTATTAGCGCTAAGTAATACTGTTAATTGCCAAGAGAGGAGGAGGCAGCATGTGGGTTTAGGAGTTGGAAATAAATAATTCTGATCAGCTCCTACGGTACCAGTCAAATAACTTGGTGGAACTTGCTGTGTCTGTCACTTGTGTCTTTCCCTTTCAGGGGACCTTAGGGACCTAAGAGTGAAGAGAGGTTTGGTTTCTAAGTTTTCTTTCTTTTCCCTCCATTCAGAACCATGGATCTGAAATGAAGAACACAACATGCCTATTGAGCTTCTTTCCAAAGCCTTGTTATTTACACAGGTCACAAGATCCAGCTGACCCTCTGCAAACAAGGACAATCCAGTGCCGTGAGCCTATGCGTAGAGCCCTGGGCTGCTCGTGTCTGCAAGTGCTGCGTGCCTGCTGAGGGAGGGAGCCGTGGTGCTTTCTGCTGATGTTATAGCCCAGGGCAGCCCGCTCCCCGGCCCTTCTACAGGGGGTAGCTCTACAGAGCCACGAGGCTTATAGAGGGGAAGAGGCACGTAAGTTCTGTGGGTGGGTGTGTGGGTTAGTGAGACTTTTGTTCCTTTTCTCGCTCAAAAAAGAAACTTGCAGCCAAAAATTCTGCCCGCTGTAAAGATGGGCGTGCTTCTTTTTCACCTCTGCAAGCTGGAATGAGTGTGTCCATTTTCTGCGGGGCAGCATCCCTGCCCTGGGCAAAACCAGTGCTGTGGAGTTGTTTCTTCCTCCTGGGCTCCTTCACAAGACTAAGCACACAGCCGCTTGTGGCTTTTACTGACAGGCTGCATCAGCGAAGGGAATGGTGCATATCCTTTGCCACAGCCACTTGGACGTCTGGCTTCCATCTTTCTCAGGCTGCAGAAGTGCTGGGTCGTGAGCTGACAGCCATCACACGTACAAGGGCCAATGTGTTCAGATAGCAGAGTACTAAGCTGTAGCTGGTAAGTATTTAGAAGCATTAATCCTATCTAATATGTGACCTAAACAGCTGTCATCTATCTTATTATCACCCTTTCAATATAATACGGGCTACACCACTCAGATGACATCTAAAGGAAGCTTAGAAAACAAAGCAGGGAAACACAAGCAAGGAAATGACACTGCAGACCTCCACCCTGTTCCAGCCGCCTCCTGCTCGCCTACGGGCAGAAAAGCCAGCTCCAGCAACAACAGCGTCGCAGGTGGCTCAGCAGTGCAATGAAGGAGAGATTTTTGTCCCCCGTGGTGTTAAAGGCAGTGTAACATAACACATCTGGGTCAAGAGCTTGCGCGAACTCCTTCTGGCCAGGATCTCCTAGCTCTGCCTGGTGCTCAGCGGCTGGCACGCAGCCTGGCAGTACGGACCCCCTCTTTCTCCCCTGCATTTTCTGGTCCCTGCTCACCTCCAGCAATTTTTACTGTAAAGCAGAGATGGGGGCACAGCTGCCTTCACAGCGAACCTTGCCGAAGCACCCTTCTGTTTGCGCTTTCCAGCGCCCCACTGCTGACGGGCAGCTCTTGGCAGTGCACGAAGCACACAGAACCATCCAGGCTTGGGTGCCGTGACCTGACCTGCCCCGTACTGCCCGGACGGCAGTGGCAGGAGCTGGCTTTTATGCTCCTTCCCCTGTCACAGACGCAACACCCTCAGAAACGACACGTGTGAAAAGTCCGTCCTTTCATCTCCTCTGATTGCTTTTTGCAATGGTTGTAGGTAGTTTGCTTACCCTGCTTCTGGCACTGGCCGTAGCGCAAGCTGCTTCACCCCAGATTGGGACTGAGCAGAAATTCCTGCATGTAGGTAAGTTTGATGCTGTCTTGTGTGCACGTTGTCTGGAAAACCCTACAAATGCCACTGCCTCAGAAAATCCATTTTTAGGAAAGCCTGTACATTAATTTGAATTCATGGTGTGATGGGTTATGTTGTAATTTCTTCCTTGTTTTCACGTCATCTATCTTTGCTAAACGTTACGCTTTTTTCAGCATCAGCCTCACTCTAACAGCAAAATTAGGGGTTAATTTAGTGCCATGCCGCTGTAGCTGCTTTCTAAAAAAGGATCTTGGAAAAAGATGAGAGAAGTGTTTCTGAGAAAGCAGAAGAGACCTGTTCTGATTGTGTGATGCCTGTTGTCCAACAACCCACTTCTCCACTTCAATGAAAGCAATCAGAGCCATAACACAGTGTAGTTATCAGCTAAAACAGCCCTTGTGCTTTAAGCCTGCACTGAGAGTCCTTTCCTGCCCCAATTTTGACTGGAGTTTGTGAGCGTGTGTGTGTATATATATATATATATATATGGAGGAAAAAAGGTCACAACGTTTAGTGACCGAAATCACACAGCTGTTTCATTACAGGCTGAATCTATGTTTAGGACAGAACAAGTTTTCAGAAGTAGGTTGAAGCTTTATAAAAACAGTTTGAGGTTAGTTAAAATTATTTGAAATTGTACACTGTTTACATGTCTCCCTCCCTCCTAGTGCGAGCCCTTCCGTTCCATGCCTGAGCGCCGATGCCGAGACCTTGCTTGGGGCTGCAGAAAGCAGGGACATGCATCTTCTCTGCTTTCACCTCCCTGGAAAGGCCTTCCCTGGTGTTCAAATGCAGGTGTTTGGGGGGGGGCCAGCGCCCCACCTGGGTCAGCAGGTCTGCGCCTTCCCTCTGCATTTTCTCCTCGTTAGGTTCTTATTTAAGTTTTTTGTTATTTCTCTCATAGGAAAAAATGAATATCTGGGTATTATATGCCTTTATACAACATAAAGTACTTCTCTCTATTTGGGATATTAAATTTGGAGGCTCCTACCCCTGTGCCAGACACCAGCTCTTTCCTGTATCACTTTGCCACCTTTCTAGCATGCCAACTGTCTTTTGCCGAAGATGATTAATAATAGCCTTGCCTAATTTAGGCTTATCTCCTCAACCCTGCGTAACAAGCAGGAGGTAATGAACGATCTGGAGAAATGCACTGTGAAGGATGAAGTGCTTTTTGTTTGTTTGTTTTCCTAATTCAAATGCAAAGTGAGTCCCTGGGAATAAATAGTTTTTCAGAGATGATGTCTTGAAACCAACTCAAACTTAGTTTCATGCCCAGTTATTGAACACTAACTGCTCTCCATTCGCCTGCATCTGAGCTGTCCTCTAAGCAGCGAAAGGCAAAGCGCCCAAAGCCGGTCATTTGCAGGCTGAGAGGCGTGGGGGCTTTAACCCTTAAGCCCAGCTCTTCAGAAAACCATAGGTCTCTGAAATTCAGCAGTGAGCTCTACGCTTGCATGGGAAATTTTTCCATTGATGTTCTGATCTCCTAATTTTGCAGCATTTTTAACATCCCAGGTGTTCCAGGCGGTTATTTAAAACGTGACTGTGTGGTGTATGCGGAACATGACTAAGGATTTAGGTGTAATATTTATCTCCTTCCTCGCTATTTCAAGTTGTAGGAGCCACCAAGTCTAGGATCAGTGAACACTGTTGGGATGTGACTTTGCTTATTGAATGTATTTCTCTGCGTATTGTAGACTGGCCAGCAAACTGTGGCAGAGGGTAGGTATTTTCAGCCAAATGCTGCAGGGAGAATTTTATCAGGCACTGAAGCGAAGTGCTTCAGTGCACTCCTGGCCTTGGCAAGTCTCACTACAGGTATGGACAGCCTTTATGACAATTTTTCAGTGGCACGAATATCAATGTCTTGGAAGAGGTTGCTGATGAAGTCAGTAACACATTTACTGACAAATAATACTTTGTGTTCGTACCTTTTTGCCTAGCTCTCAGGCCATTCCTGCTGTCATTGAAGGTGTGGTCAAGCCTATTGTAACCCACAAAATATACATGGACATTCCTCTCATTTGTAAAGCACGTGTGAGTCGCAGTACCTATCCGTCATATCCGAACTGAGTGTGCTTTCCTCTTGATAGCTGGGAAGACATTTAATTTCTGGCCATCAAAGAATCTCCTGTTTCTGCAAAAGGATATGGGTACATGAAGTGGTTGCTGTTTGAGATGCATCTACCAGCTGAAGCTTTGGAGGGAAAAATTAATAACAACCCCCCCCTCAAAAAAAAAAAAAAAAGGCAGAAAAAATGGGTGAGAATTAAAATGGCCATACTCATGGTTTTGTTTTAGAGAATGTGTGGGACCCTTAGGAAAACCTACTTGCCTAGGCATCTATCACACAAACCATGCTACGTTGACAAACATCTGAATGTTTGGGCATGTGTTTACCAACAGGTCTGTGCATAGACATAGAAGTGGGATAGATGAATAGACAGTAACTAAAAAAGAGGAGGCTGAGGGGAGACCTTATCGCTCTCTACAACTTCCTGAAAGAAGGTTGTAGCGAGGTGGGTGTTGGTCTCTTCTCCCAAGTAACCAGCGATAGGACGAGAGGAAATGGCCTCAGATTGCCCCAGGGGAGGTTTAGATTGGATATTAGGAAAAATTTCTTTACTGAAAGAGTGGTCAAGCATCAGGAACAGGCTGCCCAGAGAGATGGTGGAGTCACCATCCGTAGAGGTGTTCAAAAAACGTGTAGATGTGGCACTTTGGGACATGGTTTAGTAGGCGTGGTGGTGTTGGATTGACAGTTGGACTAGATGATCTTAGAGGTCTTTTCCAACCTTAATGATTCTATGATTCTATGGGGTATGGAGTCATAATACCTTCATTGCATACACGATGAAGCAGTACATTCATAAAGGTATTTCCCCCTAGAATTGCCAGTAACCCCTACTGCAGAAGAGAAAGCATTTTTGTTATCACAAACCATGTCTGTTCCTTTCCTCTGTCCCTCTACTTGGGGATGACACTTCTTTGGTTAAAACTTCTGTTGTTATTTTTTGCACTAATAGGTTTAGACCACAAGAAGTAAGAGAATTGTTCACATCTGTGACAGGACCCTTATTCACAAATGCTGGCTTCTCGCTGTAGCCCATTGCTTCCAGAAGTAAGTTCTGCCTCTGATTTGACTTTCCGGAGAAGCTACAGAAAACTTTTCTGGGAACCTCTTTAAATGAAGGATGCACGTGGAGTTAGGTGTATTCTATACTTCTGTTTCATGTGCAGTGGGATAGACTATATGTGGGATAGACAAATAGAGAGTAATTAAAAAAAGGCTGCCGAAATGAGAAATCCTTAAACTAGAGAGGAAGGAAAAAGGCCGAGTGTGGGGTGCAGGAAAAGGTTATTAAAATATCTGTTTATAGTCTATATATGAAACCATTTGTGTGGGAGTTCAAAAATACTTTGTTTATCTCTGGCACTGAAATAGCTTGACACAAAAAAGCAAAGATTCAAGGCAAGTAAATACAGCACAGAGCGCTTTGAAAATCCCCTGCAGGGAAGTAAAGCCTTGGACGTAAGCACGACTGACTGCTGCCCCGCTCGGCTCCTTGGGCGGGTTGGTGGCTGCGAGGTCGGCCTCCGGCCACGGGCAGGATGAGCTCTGGGGGAAGGTTGGGGACGGATCTGGCGCGAAGCTGTGGGACCGAGTGCCAGGTCACGGACAGCCTGGAAGGGGACCAAGGACAGACGTCAGAGAGGATATGCGGGAGGGAGGGCTGCACACCCGGGCTGGCAGGGACAAAGAGAAAACAGCCTGCTTCCAGCGGCAGAGCTTGAAGCAACTGGTGATTCCCCTGGGAGCTGCATGAATTTCCCTGATGCCTACAGAGACAGCTCTTCTATAATTTCATACTCCGCTTTGGGACCGTTGCTGTCTCCGAGAGGAGCCGCTGTCAGCTTGTTAGTCTGCCTTGGCATCTGGCTTCACCTCCGGCTGTGCCGTGCGTGCTGCACCGCTGTCAGTGTGCTGCACTTCTTTACTTCCCTTTTAAAAGGTAGCGGTGTGCTGCTTAACTGTGTGGTACAGTTGCAGAACAGGGAAATTACAGTATGGGGCGCTAAACATGGAAGTTAACACAACTGATTCCCCTCAACTAAATTATTGCTGTTATTGAAAGAGGAATGGTCTAAACGGGAACCAGAAACATTGTTTAAGAACACGTGCATAAACCTCATAAAATTTGCTATAAAATCATCGCCGCAGAGAACATTCCTCAAGTTCTTTGAGTTTTGGGTGGCACAGAGTAGTACAGTTTGGCAGGCCTAAGAACTGCAGGAAAAGCTTCCATTTCTATATTGAGGCTCCTGTTGCAAGGAGGGATGAATCCCACCCTGCCCTTTATTCTCACAGTGCAGCCGAGCAAGAGGGAAGTCTTCGAGCGTATAAAGAGGGTCATTAAGCAGTTTTGCCAAATCAAGGCAACGCCAAGCGGTGGCTTGTCAGGAAGGATGGGCTTTATGGTGCAGGACTACATGCGTGATGCCCATTCGGCAAGAAGTCGTACTGAATTTTGGGTACAGGAGCACATTATGCAATGTCATACGCTTCCCAAGGGGAAAAGTCACGTGTTAATCCTCATTAACTGTCTTTGATGCGTACGCAGATCCCTTTTACGCATCCAAAATGCTTCTCTTCGTACTTTGGTTGGAGGCTTGCTGTCAATACTGATACGCAGTTTTAGCCAGCACTGAGGAGCAGCACAGTACATAAGCCTCCATCTTTGCTACTGTTTGCACATGAGGAGATCATCTTGTTTATTCTTCCATAAAATCGCACCTCTACCCAACCTTTTGCTCCTATTTTAGTAGACTACCCATTAGTCATTTGCTGAGGCAAATGCCGTTTTAAATTTCATCCTTTGATCCACTGTGTAGGGTTTGGGTAAAAGGATACATCTGGTGTGGCTAAGGGCATGGCAGAGGCAGGAGTGGCGTGTACTGCCATCAGTAGTGGGACGAAAAAGCCCATTAAAAATATGCATATGGTTCCTTACTCTGAAATTCTTTTTGAGGTGAGATGGAAGATGTATCCGACTGGCGAACCCTCCTAGGAAAGCATACCCTTAGCCACAATGAAGCCACACAGAGATCGTACCACGTGAAGCAAACCTGCCAGCATGAGCGGCTCCACGACAACCACGAAAACCACCTGGATTATGACATTGCCTTGGTCAAGCCTGTGGAAGACATAACAGCAAACCGCTTTGTCTGCTATGCTTGCCTGCCCAAGAGAGGCTGCTCTCTTTCCCCGGGGCAGTCCTGCTGGGTAGCCGGATGGTGGGACACAGCAGGTATACGAGCGCTGCTGGTTTTCAAGGTCAGAGGGGGGAAGGCATTATTTTCTTTTAAATCCAAATACACAGAGAAGGATTATATAGCACAGCCTGTATCTCCTACACGTTTAGATGAAGAAGCCAAATACCCGAAATGCAGGTTGCTAGGGGAACAGCACATCTGGGATTAGGTGGCTGACTTCTACTTTCTCTTATGTCAGCGTCGAATTATTCGTA
This sequence comes from Scopus umbretta, assembly GCA_013400535.1. Classification (NCBI taxonomy): domain Eukaryota; kingdom Metazoa; phylum Chordata; class Aves; order Pelecaniformes; family Scopidae; genus Scopus; species Scopus umbretta. The sequence continues at coordinate 84,319 of VZTL01015219.1, forward strand.
TTCTGGCTGCAGCCGTGAGCCCTGCCCTGGAGCGAGATCCCGTTCAAAAGAACAGCTCCTTGGTCTGTGCCCAGCGGAGCTCCCGCGTGTAGGAAACGGTGACTCGGCTACCACATGCGTGCAGAGCTGCTTAGGTTTCCATTTGAAGTCCTTTCTCCCTGTCAAGGTACGTTTTAAGTACTGTGCAAACGCCTAGGAAAGGCAGCGCTTCGCAGACAGGCGTTCTCGGAGGTGCTGGCTGGGTGGTCCTGGGAGGGCCGAGGCCTCCTTGCCCGGAGCAGCTCGAAGCACGGGCGGCAGCAGCGCAACCAGCGCTTGCCACCCTCCGGAGCAGGAACGGGAGCCGTCTCCCGGCTGAAAACTGTGACGGCAGGCCCTGGGAAATGTTCTGCTCTGCTTCACACCGGGTGAAAGGCACAAGCCGAAGAAAGGTACGGCGCAAAGCCAGGCCAATCGAGGCATACCGGGAATTTTCCGGGGGGGGGGGCGGAAAAGCC
>VZTL01015222.1:0-16641 GCA_013400535.1 Scopus umbretta
TGGGGTTTTTTTTTTTAGTATGTCATGAAAGAGGTATTTCAAGGCGGTGGGGCTCTTCTCGGTCAGACTGAGTTTAGCAAGTTTGCTCTTTCAACAGGAACATGACTCCTTCTGTTTTGAAAGACCAGCACATTAGTAATGTATGCTCAAGCCCCATGATACATTATCCCAAGATGCAACTGCCACTGACAGCAAATAAAACCCAAAATATTGCCCTCTCCCCATGTATTTGTACTCTAATCTTGGATGTAGCACACAAAGAATGAGGAAAAATTAAAGAATGGATGACAAGGAAGAGGAGTTACATCAATACTGTCCAGTGCATACTGGTACAGCCAAGTGTATGTCTTAAGAATCATTAAACTGTTAAGGCTGGTGTGTTTAATTCTTGTGGATTATTCTAGAAATGATTGGTTGAGGGCACTTGAGAGGTTTGGGGGATTATTTTTTTTTTACTTTAAGGAGGTAGGTGAGTGAGGACAGGGCAGTAGCAAATGTTGCAATGTTAGAGAACAATAAAAGAAATGCAGACATTATTCCCCAGGAGTGGAGAAGGATTTAAAAATCAGGCATATGCTGTACGACTAGTGAAGTCTGAAGTGGCTCCAGAACGGGAGCGTAACTGTGTTACTGTGGTACTACGTACGGACGAACGAGTCCTGCTGGGAGCCAGCAAGCTGCGGCATCTGTACGGTGCTGAACCAGCCGCGCTGAAACACCGATGCGAGCTGTGTGTTCTTTCCACCTTACTCTACTGTGCAGCATAGATATGCATGAAATCACATGGCAAAACCCACCAAGCACTTCTAAATTGGTGGTAAGGCTTGGCATCATCCACTTAATCATAGAATCATTAAGGTTGGAAAAGACCTCTGAGATCATCTAGTCCAACCGTCAGCCCAACACCTCCATGCCTACTAGACCATGTCCCGAACTACCACATCTACGTGTCTCTTGAACCTCTCCAGGGATGGTGACTCCACCGCCTCCCTGGGCAGCCTGTTCCAATGCCTCACCACTCTTTCAGGAAAGAAATTTTTCCTAATATCCAATCTAGCAAGGAACCTGCAAGGAAGGAGGAGTGTGCAATTACCAAACCTGGATATTTGTGTCGTGTACAGCTAGGTAATGAAATTTCTCTTCAGTGTGCGTTAGATAGCAAACCTCCCTCCAAAAGACACAATATATGCTTTTAAAAATTAACATAGAGTTAGAAGGTAGACTCTTCTGTTACTGTCTCCCCCTTCTGAGTATTAAGAAACTGTGCACCTAGCAGGCACATGCCTGGAGATACACAATTATTGTTGGACCATTAAAGAATAAGTGAAAAGGCTTTATCCACATCTTGGATGATGCCTTCTCACTGACTCCACTGCTGTGGTCCTTCTTTTGCAAGAAATAGCAAAAGTATAATACTCTTTTGGTAATGGATACTTGGGGACAAGGAAGTATTCTGATAAAGTCTGGTTGACTGGTGAAATTAATCACAAATTGTTCAGCCCATCTGATACTTGCTTTCCATATTTGCGGTGAAAACGATGTGCTTGATTTGAGAGGAAGTTGGAGGGAAGAGAACTGTAATCCCTCTTTGAGTTCTGGAAAATATGGCTCCTGAAATACCACAAAGCACCTACAGCAGCTAGGCATGGAGCCTTCTTGGAAAGCATGAATGAAGTAATGTCAAGACTGATAGTGTGAACATCTTAAAAATACTTGCTTATGCTTTAGCATTTGGTGAAAATACTGAAATTAAACTGCAGGCTACAGTTTTGTAGTGACAATGCTTTGCTGAAAATTAGGTGTCGAAATGACTGACCTGAATAATAATACTGTTCTTATATAATGGAATTAAATTCAAACACATGATTTTTAATGTTGTTTCTCAAAAATAATCAAAGGGGAAGGGGGGAAGTCAGTAGCATAACCCCACTTTGAGCTTTTAATGCCATTGGCAATTAACACTGCTGATTTCACATCTTTTCTGTCCATCAGAGAGCTGCATTGAAATCGCTTACGCTTCTAGGGAAGGGTCTTTCAAACAGCTTGCTCTGGTGGTTCGGTGGTAAGCCGGACCTCCGGTGGACTAGGCCTGGTTTACTTGGAATGCTTATTTTCTTTCAAATGCGGACCGAGGATCAGCCCCTTCGCATTCCTTTCTTAAGAGCTGACCTATCTCACAGTCTCCTTTTAAAATCCCTAGTGCTGCCGGCAGCTCGGCCTCTCAGTGGGTGACTCCGTGCCGCTCACGTTATTATTCTTCTCTCCGGCAGCCTGAACTCCACTACCAGGGTGTTACGGTGAAAAGGCATTTGTAAATTCACCACTCGTCCTCGCCAGAGGGTCTCTGAGCGCCGAGCGAGGCGCTGACCACAAACAGCCTGGTGCAAAAACTCACCGCCCTGCTTCCTCCCGGTCCCACCGTCCTGGCTGCCAGACTCCGCGGGCCGCCTGGCGGGGCTCAGCCAGCCGACCCCGGCTCTGCCCCACGGCCCGGTCCCCGGCAAGGGTCCCACGGCGTGTTCTCTCGCTCTCGTTGTGGCTGCTCCACCTGATCTTCCCCCACGCTGCCGGCGGTTTACTCCTGCTCCGCAGGCATCCAGGTGCACCCCGTTGCCCCACCGCATCCTCACCACGCCCACGGCAGCATGTCTGCCGTGCGTAGGAAGTTTGGGGACGAGTACCAGGTGGTAGGCCAGGCTCGCAGCGGCACCCACAGAGAGCGGCAGCGCTTCGTGGACAAGAATGGGCGCTGCAATGTGCAACATGGGAACCTGGGTGGTGAGAGCAGCCGCTACCTCTCCGACCTCTTCACCACGCTGGTGGACCTCAAGTGGCGCTGGAACCTGCTCATCTTCCTGCTGACCTACACAGTCGCCTGGCTGGTCATGGCTTCGATGTGGTGGGGCATTGCCTATCTGCGAGGTGACCTGCACCGGGCCCATGACGACACCTACAGTCCGTGCGTGGCCAACGTGTACAACTTCCCCTCCGCCTTCCTCTTCTTCATAGAGACCGAGGCCACCATTGGCTATGGGCACCGCTACATTACCGAGCGCTGCCCTGAGGGCATCGTGCTCTTCCTCTTCCAGTCGCTGCTGGGCTCCATCGTCGATGCATTTCTTATCGGCTGCATGTTCATCAAGATGTCCCAGCCCAAGAAGCGAGCCGAGACCCTCATGTTCAGCCGTGCCGCGGTCGTCTCGCAGCGGGATGGCAAGCTCTGCCTCATGTTCCGTGTCGGCAACCTCCGCAACAGCCACATGGTGTCTGCCCAGATCCGCTGCAAGCTGATCAAGGTGAGGCCTGGCGCGACAGCGGGTGGGATGGGGCGCCTGCGTTGCGGTGGGCGACGTGGGCAGGGCACGGGCCAAGTGCATCCACGTGCCCATAGTGCAGGTAGCATGGGGCTTCCCCTGTCCAGCCCCTGGCTTTGCCCTGTCCCTTGGCGTGTGGGTGACAGGCCGTGGTCAGGACAGTATGAAGGGCTTCAGAAAAATTTGCGATGGCTGCCCATAGTGGGAGCCATGAAAGAACCAAGCAGGTGTAGGGGAAAAGATAGTCTCATCAGGGAGCTCCCAGGGGCATTCCAGTGGATTGTGAGGCTGGCAAGAAGCCAGTTTGGTCAGGAAGGATGGATGTGTCAGGATACAGGATGGCTGCAGGGAGGGATGCCTTAGCATGCCTCTTAGCATGTGATGGCTGGGAATAAGAAATTGATTATACCCATTTTGTGGTGACATTAAATTAGGGCAAATAGCGACCTTGACCTCCTCTTCCCCTTGGGGAAACTTGAGGAGCTTTAACTTGCAGTTCCTTACCCCATGGTTCCAGCCAGTAGCCTCCCAGCATTTCAGAGGGATTGTGCAGGTGCTTTAGTGGAAAGGCCCTTTGATTGTCACCAGTATCTATTTATTAATCACTGACAATGGTCGGCTTAATTCAGAATGGAAGAAAACTGGAATTCAAAGGAGATCACAACCAGAAAAATAAAGAAAACATCAGGAGGCAGTAGAGTTTGGCAGGCATGGAAGTCCAGAAGAGACATTGGGCAGGAGTAGAATGGAAGGAAAACACTGCGTGCGGCATGCCGAGACGAAGCAATGTAACGGCTTATGGCAACTACATCTTGTCCCGGGAGCAAGCTTGATGGGGAGCATCAGAAGCTGGATCCCAGTGATGACATTAATTTCAGAGTATCATATTTGAATGTCGTAAATGTTCTATATTCTCTATGGTAATCCTCTCTTTGGAGCAACTGTTTGGCCATTTTAATGCAGAAAGCAGCATGATACAGTAGGTGACAGGACAATGGTAAATGCGAAAGGCAGTTTTCCTTCTGTGCCGAACGCTTGACTGAGCTGTTAATTTTTCTTGCCGCAGAATACCATTCAAAATGGAAAATCTGCTAAGATTTGAACAGAGGTTTGAGAGAGGGAGATATATGTGGGAACAAGCTGTCAGGAGTTACGATGGAGCAATTTTTGTAGGAATCTGAAAGCCAGCTAAACCATGATTTTTGTTGATCTCTTAAAAATCAGCAGAAAGCCTCCTCTAAAGTATTTAGTTCTGTGTGTCATCCAAGACAGAATGGAAGTTAAAGCAGAATAAAAGAGATGTCACAGTTGTGTTTTTACAGTGATAGTAATTCTCTGTAAATTTCTTTTGAAGTAAGACACTGAACACACAGCCTGGTGTGCTTTCTGCTGCTAATTTTGTTGCTACACAACGCTGGTATGCAGATGATTTGGGTGGAAAGCACAAGGACATTTGACGGACCTGCTTGACCAATTTGTCTTACGATAGCTGTTTCATAGACTAGACAATGAATCGGTGCGTAATACTGGATTTCTTTCAAGCAGTCATCATGCCCATGACTTGTCTTCAGGCTGCTTTAAGGCCTTTGGCAGGTGTAAGCTATGGACACAGGAAAGTTTAAAAGTGAGTTTGTGTGCTAGCTGCTCCCTCATTCCTCATTACAAGGCATGATATTCATTCCCACGTCCTTCTGTAAATCCTCCTCAGTTCACCGAGGTGCCCCTTGAACTGGACACACGGTTCCAGCAGTCTTAGCTGGAACGGCAACGTTCCGGCAGCGTGTGAATTTACATCAGCTGCTTTGAAGTAGCTTTGTGTGTCCTCTAAACTTAGGTTGAGTGTGCTGCAACTTGCTTACCATTTATCTTTAGCGAGTTCTGCCTTTTTGTGATTTGTGCTCTTTCCGCTGTGCTTCCTGCAGTGCTGTTGACAGCTGATCTTGCTACACTTCTCCTGCACCCGATTAGATAGCTAGAATTTTTTTTACGTGTGTCACAGTGAAAGAATGTGAAGAAATATGTCTTATCACACTTCTGTACTTGAGATAGGAGCCATATTTAGTACATAGTGTTGCAATGGGACCAGTGGAGCCCTGAGGATTTACATTTGTAAAGAAAGCACACCAATCTAAGTCTGTCTGAATGGCATTTACTGAAAGTGTGATATATGCCCCAGGATATTCGGTGGATTACAGTGGTGCCACCACACTGTGCTGGCCTTTTTTTTTTTTTTTTTTTTGGTCCAGGGGACCAGCAGCATGGCGTAGTGATGTCACGGAAAAGTCTGGGGCCCTTTTTTGGACTGAGTTGTGGAGAGTTTGGAAAACAGAGTTACAAGCCTTCAGCTTGCATGTTTCAGCAAAAACTCTTCCAGAAACCTGAGTCTTTCTAATTTACATTGAGCACTCTAGAAGCAGGAAAAAGCAAACTCTTGGGGCAAGAAGTAGAAAGAAGTTGGTTAGAACTAGCTAGAACTAGCTGCTGAAAATGTGCATTTCCAGGTCCTGGCCTTTTTAGTGTCATAATGAACTGTATTTTTCTGCCTGTTTATTCCTGGATCTCACTAGTGCTTCTGAGTGGTCTTGGTGATAGCAGCAGCAGCCAGCATCCACCGTAAGGCAATCAGTATTGATTTTTAAAAAATTAGTTACGATACCTATTTTTATCTCCTCTTGATGGGACTACATGTCACTGATAAACACGCTTATGTTGGTGTGAAAAACAGCCTGTAAAATGTTTCAGCTAGTAGTGTAGGACATTTTGATTCAGAAAGCCGAGGAATGCAAAATCATCGTAGCCTGTTTTCAGTGTGTGCTAAGCAATAGTTTTAGAAATAGAATGGTGAAGCATAGTAGCCGTAGAGGCAGTGTGCTTTGGGTTATGACCAGCAGGCACCCATTCTTTGAGCTGTGCTAAGTAACAGCTTTGGGTAAGCTGAAAGCAAACAAAATTGTGACAGAAAGTTTGCAGATGGCAGATGACAGGCATTGCAAGTAAGTAAGAAGACCCATTATATTGTGATCTCAGTAACTCGGTAAGCAGGGCACGTGTGGAAGGTGCAAAGGATATGTTTTTTAATATCACAGAATCACTTAGAGTGGAAGGGACCTCGGGAGGTCTGTAGTCCAACCTCCTGCTCAAAGCGTGGCGAGCTAGGAGGTCAGACCAGGTTGCTCTTGGCTTTTTCAATCTGGTTTTGGAAACCTCCAAGGACAAAGACGGCACGGCCTTGTTGGGCAAGCTCTTCCACTGCTTAACTGTCCTCATGATGGAAAAGTTTTTTTCAGTCCAGTCCAAACTTCTTTCAACTTAGGCCTGTTGTCTCTCTTGCTCCCACTGTGTGCTGCTGTGAAGAGCCTGGCTCCCTCTCCTTGATTTACCTTCCCCTTAGGTTTTGGAAGGTTGCTATTAATCCCCCTCTACGCCTTCTCTTCCCCGGTCTGAACAAACTCAGCTCACTCAGGTTGTATTTACGGCTTGGGGCAACTAGACTATATTGAAAAAGCAGCAGTCATCCTGGGAATTATCTCAGCTAGAGCTCCAGGTATAGTGTCACTACCAAAATCCATACAATTCATCAACAGCGGTATCAAAGTAACAAGTCTGTAGTATTTCGGTAACGTAATATATAACAAATGTTCTTGCAAGCTGCTAGTCTAAGGGTGGGGCAGAAGCACCTAGAGGTGAGATCAGGGGTTTTTCTTCTCAAATACCAGAACTGAAAATACCATAGTACTGTATGGCAAATTAGCATGTACAAGTTCAGCACTTTCTAGATTCCAGAGTTTCTTTACAGTGTACTGCAATATGAAGCTCGATGGTCATCTGTCTTTTGCATCCCATGTTTCCTACTCCAATGCTTAATTACTCCACCTGGGTATCAAAACATAATTAACGTGAGTTCTCTAAACAAGTGAACTGAAGGAGGGTTAATAATAATAAAACTGCATTGTGTCTGATTAAAGAAGGGTGTGCCTAAGCAGCAGGGTTTAGAAAAGTGCCAAGAATGAATAAAGGATAGGAGTGAAGACTCGAAGGTCATAACATGTTTGGTCAGACACAAAAACAGACCAAGTGATGATGCAATGGAAGTCTGCCTAGTGATAAGAAAAAAACAAAGATCCAGTGGCAGAAAGTTAGAGGTGGAAAAATCCGGTCAGAGAAGGAGTCTTTTTCTCCTTAGCTGCGAGGCAATTAACCTTCGGAGCAACTCATTTAGACCTTTGGATCCTCCATCTCTGGCCACATTTAAAATGAAAGCTGGGGCATTTCTAATTAATTGTGCCCTTGTTCAAGCATGCATTAATCTGCAGAATTTACTTGGCTTTGTGTTATGTGGGTGGTCAAAATAAATAATCACCAGTGTTCCTTCCAAACTTACTGCTGACAGTTTATAGTCCTCTGCCCTGTTTTGTGATCCTTTGATTAAAGCTATATACATGCAACAAAGGTCGCTGGCTAGGAATCTTAACATATTAGGGCTATTAAGCTATCTTCATTCAGGTTAATTTCTTTTTATTTAACAAATAAGTTTCTTTTAAAAATTCTCCATTCCCTGCATAAATCAGTCCTGTATGTAAGATACCAAATACCTCAAACACAACCTTTTGCTTTCTCCCAGATCTGTTACCTCTAATCATCCTCGCTGGATTTGTTTACTATTGAGTGGATTTGATCGAAGACTCTTCCACAGAGAAAAATGGTTTGTAGATGAAACGGTTCTTAAGTCATTCAGGCAGCAATTTGTGCAGATACGCACATCTTTGTCTAGGTAATTGCATTTGATAAAACTGGGGGAAAATGTGAGATTTAGGTGGTGGTGCACACAGCTCACGTTGAGCCTTGTTACCTGGGAGCAGATTGTACGTTGCCAACCAGTTTGTGCACCCGCTGAAAGAACAGTAGCCAGGCAACAAAAGCAGTGGCGTAGGCTGCAGCTTAGTTCTGCAGGTTCCCGCAGGAGAAGAGAAAGGACGTTTTTGCAGTAGTTTGGTTACACCTTTGCATATAACAAGAGACTGTCACGATTGCTATGTAGGAGTGGTTTTGATCGCTTTTATTTTATAGCACTGCCTTTTACCTTTCAGAGCGCAAATAATCCGTGAGAATGCTTTTACAAGCCATCAGCTGACGCTTTCCCGGTCCTCGTCAATAGTGGAGAAACTGATTGTCGTGTAAGGGAGAACTTGGCTATCTAGATAGGAAGATTTTTTTTTTCCCTCAGCAGAAAACAGGACACATAGCATGTAAATGAAATAATGCATTGTATTTAATAAGGAGCTGTACTCTACCAGCTACCTCACTGGTTATGTAGTCACCAGTAAATACCAGGCAATTAAAAATTCAGCATTTTTAAGATACAGGTGAAGCAGAGAGACGATCTGAAGGTATACTACTAGTTCCTTAGGGTGGGTTTTTTTGACGACAGAAACTTCCTTAAAAGGATACCAATCAGATCTAAGTCAACGGCAAAACTGCTAGCTTCGGCTTGCTCTCAGGACTAACGGACGGCCTTTCCAAGCAATGGAACCAATACATTTGTCAATACCAATGCAACACAGTTAAAACTATTTAGTAACTGTGGAATAATCTATCATTTATAATCAATAGTCGGCTTCCTAAAGAGTTAAGTGCTTTCTAATCAAGCAGTATGCAGAAAGGATTTCAAATAGGATTTTAAATAGGCTCTGCAAAGCTTTTAATTTTAATGGGCAATTTCCACCAGAGACCTTTAAAGCAATCAGCTGAGGAACTGCCTGGCCAACCTATGTAATTTTTAGTTACATGCTGAATACCTGGAAAATTTGAGGGGAACACTATGGTGCGGGAGGAAGCTATCATATCAATATTTTTATTGGATCAATGAAATGACATGAATAAAACCCGGGCACTTAGCTTAATAATGATCATAAGTTCATTATTAAGATCAACATACAGTAGGTGGTAGATGCAAATTGGCAAGGGGTGACAGCATCGTTAATATCGATTCAGATGGTTTTGTGGAACTGTCACTTACCTGGTATACCATACAATGACTATGATGCTTACCTTTGAGTTAGTACATCACACTGCCAAACAAAAATTAGTAACATATAAAAATAATGAAACATGAATACAGGCAATGGATTGAAATGTGCCTGGCTTGTAGATTTTGTTCTTGTTAATGGGAACTTTTGCCACAGGATGTTCATGGCGAACGTCTGTTGTAAGGTATTCAGTGTGGTACCCAACGTTTCTGTAAAAAAAAATATATATATATTTTATATATATCCATATCTATATGTATAGATATCTTGTAGTAAAGTTCATAGATGATGGTGAGATCTAGTGGCAGGATAAGAAAAGTCAAAATTGGTCCTATATCGTAGCCTTATAGTATTTGGTATTACTTATATCTCTGTTATGAAGACCCCAGACCTAATACGTAGACGATAGTGTTATGAAAGAGGCAGGTTTAAACTTCATTGCATTGCTTTTCATGTTGTGCCTCACACAGTGATTACTAAATCATCTTTGTGTCTTTAGTCCCGACAGACACCGGAGGGCGAATTTCTGCCGCTAGACCAGTGTGAACTGGATGTTGGATTTGGAACCGGAGCTGACCAGCTGTTTTTAGTTTCCCCATTAACCATCTGTCACGAAATTAACTCAAAGAGCCCCTTTTTTTGTCTCTCACAAAGATCACTAAGAAGCGAGCAATTTGAAATAGTTGTCATCCTTGAAGGAATCGTTGAGACTACCGGTAAGATTTAGAATAACATGCATGCTCAAATTTTTAGTCTTTGTTTTCAGTCCTGATATTTTTGGTGAGGCAGTTGTTAATCCTTTCAGGATGCTAATCCTGGATATTCCAGAATATCCTGCCATACCCTACAGAGCTTCAGCAGCCTTTACCAGCCGACAGGAGACCTCCCTTCCCCACAGGGCTCTGCATTACCGATGCCCAAAGTGGCCAATACATCCAAGAAGAGATGCACCCTGCCACTCTTTGAGCACGGCATATGGAGGAGTACAACAGCCTTACGAGACTCCTATTTTAAGGACCACCGCTCCGAAAGAATGTTGCATGTTAAAAGTCGCCAGTGCTGCTAAATCACTTCAACCTAGCTTGTGTTAAATGGAATGCAAAATAGCAAATACAGTCCACGAGGTCACAACAATTGTAGGAACACATGGTTATCAGCAAATACGAGCAGGGCTTTTGGGTTTTTTTAACTAAGTTGTTTTTTTGGGGTTTTTTAATTTTGATGTGGCATTGTCCAGATGACAGCTGACTTTGTGGCCTTGTCTTTTGAGGACTTAATTCTTTTATGAATCCTGTGACAACGTGCTGTGGTCACGTAAGAAGCTCTGTGTCGAGAATCCAGGTGTACCGTTACAGTCCGAATCATTCAGTAGCGTCATCGATATTCTGATCTCCCTCTCCCTTCTTTAGAGGATTTGATAAACTTTGATTAATCAAGGAGCATTTTCATCCTTTCAAAAAGATTACTGGTTGCCCCGTTCCTGCCTTAGAAACAGTAATGTCCTTTTGGTGCAGTCACCTCACGCCGGACAGGAGACAGAATTACTGTCTACAGTAATTACAAGAGACCGATTACTGTCCACGTGCTGGACCGAGCCCTAAACAAACACACCGTCCTCCGGGGCAGGACACTCCTTCACGTCGAGTGCGGCAGCCTTCAGATCGCCACAGAAGCCTCTTTGCATCCCGCAGCTGAACCCTGTAGCTTAGATAAGCGTGCATTCATGAGCGCACTTAATGCAATTAGCCTAACCGGGTATCGCCAGGGAAACATTTTACACTTGTCTGAGAATTAACGTAGCAGCAACCGCAGAGCAGATCAGAGTTTGGGCTTTCTGACTGCCAATTCTGCCTCGGAAGAGTACCGTGACAGGAAGTCTTAAAAGTTCTACTCACCTGGGATACCTGTATTAATTATCATCAGCACGGTTCTGCTGAGAGCGTAACAGATTTGTTGGCTTGGTTAGAACCCATTTTAGCTGTCAGTTCACACATGTAAATACTGCCAAGGGCGTACGTTTGCACCGAGTGGAACAGATTCTACAAGCTTTACAGCGGTACCCGTGTCTTGTCATGGAAGACAGCTGCAGTGTCTCTGCACAGCTTTTGTCTCGACCTACTATTTGGAGAAAAAGTAGCGTAGCCTATAGAAGGAATGGAAGATTAAATTTTTCGTTTAGCTTTGGCTCCCCCCATGCCCGATCTTTGCCAGAGAATTCTGTAAGCCTCTGCCAAGCAACGGTTCTTTCTCCCAAGGTGACTTCCAAGAAACAGTATTACATACAAACTATAAGACTGTTTGTTGCTAGCGAGCTAATACTGTCTTAATTTTATGTTTTGCTTTTATCAAAAGCTGTTTGCTGCCATGTGAGTCTGCAATATTTAACCCAATATTTGCATAAAAATCTAGTCATCAATTAGAGTCACTCCACTGACTGTCAGGAGATTGACTAGGAACAATCGCTTCATTTTATAATCGATACATTTGTTGGCTTACAGGCTACAATTGACTTCTATCCACCAGCCTTACCTTGTATTTTTTGTTCTATATGCCGGTCTACTTGCTCACGTTAGAATGTGATGCTCTTGCCTCTGTTTCCATAGGAATGACGTGTCAAGCTAGGACCTCGTATACAGAAGATGAAGTTCTTTGGGGTCACAGATTCCTCCCGGTGATGTCCCTAGAAGACGGCTTTTTCCGTGTCGATTATTCTCAGTTTCACGCCACGTTTGAAGTCCCCACTCCTCCTTACAGTGTTAAAGAGCAAGAAGAAAACCTGTCCATATCATCTCCTTTGAACAGTCCTGTTGATGATCACAAAAGCAGAAGAGAACAGGTTTGTTCACTTGACTGTATTGATATTGCAGGAGAGAAAAACAAGCTCCCTTTTAAACTTCAGAAGATTAGCTCAAAAAAGGAAGACCTTCCCAGAAGAGCCCTGAGAATGAGCTCCAGTAACACAGAGAAGACTTGCAGTACGGGAGATCTTGTGAAAATTCAAGAAGTCAGTCCCATCTCTGACGGTGAAGACAGTGATGATAGGATACAGCTCACAGCCTTAAAGATAAATGCCGAGGCTTTGACTCAGTCTACCGGTGATCTCGAGTTACAGAAGAACCCTCCACGTATGTGCGCTCTAGAGATGAAATTGGAAGATAATTTTCCTGCCAAACTTCGAAAAATGAACTCGGATCGCCTCTCTTAAGAGCAGAAGCAACAGGAGTTGTTGCTGATAGACTGCATTTGAAACTGCTGACCTGAAAGAGTTGTCTTATAGTAAAGTCATAATTTGGTTTTGCCACTTTCAGGAAGAACGATCCTTTTTGTATAATTGTTCTGTGCAGATCCAGCTTAGGTAGCAAAATAGCACTTTGACGGGCAGCAAGGTTAGACTGTTGTGCCAAAGAGATCGCTGCCCTAATGATGTTTATTGGCATGCTCGTTGCAAATCTACATTGTCTTCCATATACACAGATGCTTTTTCACGAAGCAAGGACCAGATCCTTAGTCGCAGAGTGAAATGTTCAGATATCAAGCCAGAAAGGGTGTAAAACCAGCTGAAACACAATTTTGTGCAGCTCAGATCTTGGACTGTTTTCCCAATGCATAGAAGAGCGGAACGCAGGAAGAATCCGTGAAGCTGCTTGGTCGTAGTCCAGTTCTCTCGGTGACCCCGTTGGAAGGTGGCCTTCCTGCGCTGCCTAGCGGCACGCATCCTTCTTTCCCGACGATCATGGCATGCCAGCTCCGTGCCGCCAGACTCTCGTTCATTGTCATTCAGGTAAAGGAAGTGGTTTGCGATAGCTATTTGTGTCATTTGACTCACACGAGCTCTCATAAACATGAGGATCATTTATCCTGTCCAAAATTAAACGCCAGCATTCGATCAGGTGGATCACATGTTGAATTTTAACAACCGTATCGCCACTCACTGTGAAGGGAACTTGAGGTCGATAGATCAGCTTAATGGTATGTCTCGTACCTCAACATTGTGAAATTTTAGTGTGGAGACTCCTCATAAGTAAATAAAAGCAAAGTGCTAGATAATGCTCACTCATTACAGGAATGGACAACAGTAAGTACACATCTCAGAGTTTTACTAATGAATGGTGAGGGTCTTTGATGTTGCTAATATTTTTTTGTTACGTTTGCCTTCTGCGTTTACATATGATTCTCAATAGTTTTATAGATCTGACATTTATAAAATTATGCAATTTATTGCAGGGTGGTTTTAACATAAATAAGATACTGAAAGAAAAGGCAGCACGGGTCCGCAAGCATCATCAGAACTTGCTATTTTGTAAAATGCGATGTTCGGTAGCTCAGCCTGTAGAGTGCTTATCACTAGCAGAGCACTCCCCAGCAGAAGGCTCAAATTCTGCTCTTGTTACGTGGACAGAATTCAGTCACATTTAAAAGGGGTGGCTGTGGCCATATCAATTGGCAACGCGTGCCTTGATGACTAGAACGGAGAGGAAAAGTGATATATGCAAGCCAGGTATGGCTTGGCTTGCATAAGTCACTCTTTCTTGCTCTTGATCTCCTGCCTACAGTGTGAAACTGGAAAATGGTATTTTGCACAGGGGTAGGATTTGCTTCTTGTTGTTCTCGTTCATTTTCAACATGAATTTCAACATTTTATGTGTGCTGAAATCTGTATTTTCATTTATTAAATGTATGGGATATTTAGATGACAGTGTGAAGTCTTGATGGATGATGATACTCCCTGCTCTTCAGAGCAGCCAGAATTAGTATAAAATAAAATTACATCCACCTTGGGTCTTGTGCATTCTTGAGAGTCAGTCGGCTCAGAGCGCACTTCTAATTGACGCAGAAACAATGAGCAAAAGTACCCTGTATCTGCTCCTCCAAAGAGTTACATGAAAGGCTGTTCCGCACATGTTGTGCAGCTGTCAGACATGTAAGGCAGTAGGTTCTGTGCTGTGCATTCTGGAGGATGGCCCTAAGCTATTTTCAGTTTTCCCAGTTCTGGGCTGTTTCTGTAGCTGCAGAGTACGCTTAGTCGCAGCCTCCTGAGGCTTGCCTGTAGACCAGTCTCGGCGCTAAGCAGAATCTTCACGTTCTAAATGTATTACGTGAGAGCTTGAGCGCCATGTGGTGGTTTTCTGTGATGCGCGCTGTGACAAAAATAATTGCCAAAATACTTCTGGGAAGCCTGCGGCGACCCTGTTCCTACTGCGTGAAACAGAAAGATGTCTTCCTGAGGCAGGGCTCTGGCGCCCATCTCATAACGCTATTACTGTTACTCCTCGAGGTGTGTATTTGCTCTGGAAGAGAGTAAGGATGAAGGAGTAGGAAAGCAAACTCTTACAAGCAAAATGACACAAGAGGGTGCCCAGAGATACAGGATGGCAAGGAGGAAGAGCGTAGACAGCTTTGCGTGGCCCCAGGAGGACACCAAGGGGCCCCAAGCGTCTGCAGAGCCGTGTGTGACTGAGGGGTCACCAGGAGGCCGGGGCAGGGGGTGGATCCGGCCCCGAACTGAAAACCGGGTTGGAGTGAACCATCCGTCGGCTCCGGGATCGCGCAGAGCACTGGTGCAGGAGCAGGGAGCGGTACGTGCCCTCGCTTTCTCGGCGGGCGGCCCAGCTCTGAGCCTGCTTTGTGGCTACAAATGCGAGCCCGCAGCCGGGGGCTCCGGTGGAACGTGCCACGCCAGCACGGCAAGCGTTGGGGGATGCCTACCGGTGGGAATGGCCGGCCGAAATTTGGCATTGGCATTTCGGCTGCCCACCAGCTGCCACCTGATGTTCCGTGCTGGGCGATGCAGGCTGTCAAGATCATGACAAAAACGTTCCCCTGTGCCACCCAGCGTTCAGTTCCGTGCTTTCATCTGAGGTCTCGGTTTGACGCTGTGCAGGCGTGATGTACCGCGCCAGACCAGTGAGGTGGCAGGGAGCCAAGAGGTGTGAAATGTGCTTTCAGGCTGAGTCTAAGGGTGAGGCAGAAGCTCAGATGGACGCGATCAGGGTTTTTCCTCTCAAATACCAGAAATGAATTCTGTCCTTGAAGAAAAAAGCTCAAGGAAGCCCGATGGCCGCTTGGTGACTTGCCACATCGAGGGCAAAGGCAGGAGCTGACCCTTCCCCTGCAGGCTGATGAACGCCCGCCCAGCCGCAACCGTTCAGGTTTTACAGAAGGGGAAGGCTTCGCGGGAAGGGATTTCCCTTGTGTTCCCAGGGATGCTCAGGCTATTGGTAATGTTTGCCATCATCCAGGACCCCCCCAGGGCTGCATGAGGTCCCCAAGCTGCTCCTGGTTGCTGTCAGCGCCCTGACGTGCCCTGGGGTGAAGAGCAGGGGTCAGCGGAAGTGGTGCTGGGAGATGGATTTTTCCACAGGGTCTGATGATGGCTGCAGGCCACTTCCCATCAAGCAGCCTGATCCCCAGAGCATGCCCTTTTGGTGTGCACCACGGCTCTTTACTTGTATTTGGGTCTGCCCTGGAGCCTTCTGAACTCCTGAATTCGTATTTTGGTTTGCCTCCAAGTCATAGAATCATAGAAGCATTAAGGTTGGAAAAGACCTCCGAGATCATCTAGTCCAACCGTCAGCCCAACACCACCGTGCCTGCTGAACCATGTCCCAAAGTGCCACATCCACACATTTTTTGAACCCATCCAGGGATGGGGACTCCACCACCTCCCTGGGCAGCCTGTTCCAATGCCTCACCACTCTTTCAGGAAAGAAATTTTTCCTAATATCCAATCTAAGCCTCTGCTGGTGCAACTTGAGGCCGTTTCCTCTCATCCCATCGCTGGTTACTTGGGCAAAGAGACCAACCCCCTCCTCACTGCACCCTCCTGTCAGGGAGTTGTAGGGAGCCTCCTCTTCTCCAGGCTGAACCAAGACTCCAGACGAGGTCCTTCCGTGCGGCCAAGGCCCCGTGTTTGCATTGCAGCGTCCCGCAGTGTTTCCCGGTTAGCTTTCTCCCATCCCAGAGTTTTCCCAGTGCTTTTCTGGTGCGCTCTAGGGTCATCAGCTTTCCCTTCCCCTGCTCCCCGCTGCCTTTGCCTTTTCTGTGTCCCCCCGAGTCCTATGCTTTCCCTCTCACCTGCTGCTGTTTTCCCTTTCCCCCCACCCCGCTTTCCCTGCACCCCACAGCTCTCCCTCTGTTCTCCTCCTTTTTCCTCTCCGGGCGCCCCAGCGCTCCCCAGCTTTCGGCAGGCCCTGGCAGCCGCGCCGTCCTGGCCATGGCCCCTGTTCGCTCCGGGCTGCGGGCCGAGGGCCCGGGTCAGGGGACGAAACGGCTCCGGCCCGCCCGGCCGCGGCCCCTCTGCC
>VZTL01015222.1:23700-43516 GCA_013400535.1 Scopus umbretta
GGGGGGAAAGTGAGAACTGACTCGCACAGTAATGCACGGTGTTCAGAGAGAACTTCCAAGCAGCCAACGTCAAGGTACAGCTCTGCTCTGACAACAGCTATAAAATGGCTTTGTGCTCAGCAAGCCCCATGCGTGCACAGATTCTGAGCCAGACCTGCCAGCGTCGCTGCTTTTACTACTGCCAGGCTAGCAGCGAGTGCCGAGACAGGGAGGCTGTGTCCACTGTGGTTCTCGCTGCACCGAGGACCGTGAAGTGCCATCTGTCCAGCTCTCCTTTGCTCCCATCCGACTCTCAGTAAACATCTGCCTTAACAACAGGGGACAAGAGGTGCACAGGAGAGGTCCCCGAAGGCACTGCTTGGCCTCAGTGGTATTTCGGGTGCTGCTGCTACTGTTACCCCTCAAAGGCACTTGCTGAGTTGCAAGGCAGAAAACATGCCTTTCAACTGAGGTCGAGTCAGAGCTGGTTGACCCCACAAAGCCATTTCAGCAAAATCCCTTCTCAGTGCACAGCCTTAGAACGCCCAGGTGGGTTAAAAAAAAAAAAAAAAAAAATCACCAACGTCTCCACTTCACAAGAAACCAAGCATCATAGACAGTCAAAAAAATAATGAAAGTCTTAACAGCTCCAAGCTGAGAGGGCAGTAAGTTAAAACGCGAGCAGGGCAAATGCATCATGACATTCAGGCAAAACTAGTGAAGTCAAAGGGGCTCTGCGGGATAATTCAAGGCAAGAACGCGATTACGGGGACGGACATGGCTGGGCCACCTTTCTGAAGCAAGCGTGACACCGATACTTTCCAGGGAAGATGCGTTTCTGTAGTACTGCCGTGACTGGGTTTTGGTCAAAAAGGATTAATTGCTTCCTCCAGGCCACAGAGTAAGCAACAGCAGTTAGTGAACTTCCAATGTCCAGTCCTGTGTTTTGATCACGTCATTCCATTAAAAAGGCAAACCTGCCTCTTCTACCTTTAAACTAAACCCTCTCCTGAAGTGAAAAGCAAAGACAAGACATTTTCAGAGGCAGACTTGCATCAATTGCCAAGACAAGGAAGGAAAGGAATTAAATCCAGTGAATATGCAAGAAATGACTTCTTGACAAGGTTTAAAATCCAACGTGAAAGTTTTACAATGGTTTCCAGCCATTTAAGACTTACTAGAAGAGAGTACAGAAAATGCAAACCATGTGTGCTGAAGTGCTGGGGGTTTGCTCAAGAGCAAGCAGGGATATATTATTGTTTAGACTGATTTATACCGTTTAAGCAGATCCGGTTTCTTTAAGATATTCAGCAAACAGCAGGAATGTTTTTCATGTCAAGTCACTCCAGCAATAACAAATAGCTCACATATTCTGCTATTTAGGAAAAAGAAAAATGGAGAGGGGCCTGCAGCAGTGGCGGAAAGCCAGGTGGCTGGATTTGTTACGTCTTTGAGCCTCTCAGCCATACGCATCCACGCTGGGACTAACGCTGCCCTGGAAAATTCTGACCCCCCTAAATAACGATGGGGATTGTAGGAATTGGAGCCCCGCCAACGGCAGCGTCTCTTTGATGGGAATGGACCGATGTCAGCACCAAGAGGAAATCCACAACTGCATCAACCCAGGGGGAAGGGCACGTGCTCTGTTCTCTCCCCAAGCATCCTAGCTGGGAGAGTCTGCACGACTTAACTCTTTGCATGCAAGGCAAACTTCAGCTATGTTTCCACTCGCTGCTTGTACGGGAAACAGCACAGGCCTGCTTTACTGTGGAGACACAAACGCACCTTCTGTCGCTGTTGTTTAGTTTAGTTTTATAATCTCACCTTTTTAAGGCCTCCAAAAGGAACATTTTGACACAGGACTGTTTTGCTTTTTCCTTTCGATAGAGGCTGTTTCTTGGTTATGCCAATAATAGCATGGCTACAGTTTCCATTCATGCATACTTCAGATGACCTCTGACCTGACCTGTACCTTTTGTGTTATTCCAGGTTTGGACATCTTTCCTTTAAAGCTTTGTCAACATACTCAAATTCTATTCCTTTCATTTCCACAGTGTTGTAAGCATACCTCTCATTTTGTAACAAAATGAATGGATACCCCCTAAACAACCTCCATTCTCTCTTGTAAGGGATATAAGAAGGATGGAAACCTCACACCAGAAGAAGTCAGAAAACAGAAAATCAGCTATCAGTTCGAGGGAGGAAGGAGCGGAAATTGTTCCTGAAAAACTAAACAAGCAGTTGTGTGTTGACACTGCAAAGCACAGCCTGCAGCAGGTCATGTCTTGAGTTCAAACCAACTACTTCATTTCGCCTTAAACTTTTGATCCAGACAAAATGTGATTTTGGATATACGGATGACAGAACGCATATGTCTTCTCTTGCTCCAGAAAAGCTGTAAATTGATCTGTGGACAGGAGGTTAAAGCCTCACCATACGTCTGCTTTTCTTCCATAGCCTTCTCCGCTGATCACCTCCGGGCTCATCCAATATGGCGTGCCAGTGACAGAGCGGATGCCTGTTCCAGACATGCAGATTGTCTGCAGCCGTTTGCTGGCCCCAAAGTCCCCAAGCTTCACATTCCCAGCAGAGTCACGGAGAATATTGGCTCCTGGACAAAAAACAAAGAATTGAGACAGCTGTTTTCATGCAATCCAGCTGTTGGATCCGCAGCCTACAGACTTGATATCCAACCCAGAAATACGCATGCTCATGGTACGGCTTCTTTCCCTTTAAGCCTCAGGTGACCTGCTGAACATCATTTCTTTATTTCAGGCTGTAGACAAGCCAATTGCTAATGGCTGCAAATGGGAAAAACTTCAGGGGGAAAACACAAGGAAGTGAAGGGGGAAGGGAAACGAGAGCTGAGTCAGCACCATCATTGTTACAGTGCCTGTAAACAGCTCAGCCGGCCTATGCAGGGCCCCCAGGCCAATGCCTGAGACAGTACATAGCTGTGTAGAAATGGATTTTATTGGGATGCTGCTTTGGCGAGTATAACCATTGCTTTCTGGTCAGCTGGGTAACAGATGTTGCTAATTAATCCACTTTGAACTCCTACAATAAACAAGTCAATCTCCACTTTACTTGGTCAGAAGTCCTGAACATGAAGCACTGGGGAAAAAAAGCAAACTTAAGAGCTCAGCTTGGATGTGGACACAAACTAAGGCTTAGACACCAAAAACAATTCTTCCTCCAAAGCCGCAATAAGATCAAGAACCCTGTGTTGCCGTTAGCTGGTGTGTGCCTACATGAACTCCTTCTGCCCTCAAATGAAATGCACTTGTGCTGGGAGATAGCTTTATCACTTCACTTCCCACTGGAAGAGCTGAATTCAGAATAAAACAACTGTCCACCCAGCACCCTGGAGGCAAGTTAACAGTTTGGCTGAGAAGATGGGTGCAAAGTAATGAATAACCCAGCAGGTGGGAAATCATTTGGTAAAGAGCGCCACATCAGCAGTACATAAGGCGTTACTCAAGAATCAGCAGCTCATTTCCCTTTGCCAGCCTAGAGGGGATGCAATGAAGATTTATAGGCGGCAACAAGAGGGTATTTTTCCTGCAGCAAGCAACCCTCCTGGTCCCTCTAGAGCACAGAAAACTTTGTGTGGTGTCTGCCACGTCTGTTGACGTTAGCTCTTAAGGAGACTGGCTGGCTCCATGGTGTTACACTGGGAAGAGGAAGATTAAGGACTAACCACAGAGGCTCTACATGGAAGATTAGAGGTTTTTACACAGAGGAGGCAGCCCTATCACAAGAGCCTGGGGTGAAGAGCAGGCGTGGAGCTCTTAGGGCAACTAGTGTGCCTACCAGCTGAGAAATGGTACTCTGGCCAAGCAGAGAGGAAATCAGAAGGGAATCCACAGGGAAATGAGTGTGTCTTACGGGGGCAGTGAAAGTCAGAGGGCAACTCCACCTCATTTTGCTGGGGTGTGAAAGCTGAGGAGTTACAGAGGAGTGTTCCTAAGAATTAGAGGTTTCCAGTCTTCCTTACTATAACCAACTACCATGCTCACCGGTCCTGTAGAGAACAGCCCAACTTCCCTTACCCCACACAGAACACAACCTTCCCTAAGCCCTCCACACGGATGTAAGACCAAAAAGCGCTAACTGAGAAGAGCAATGTTCAGAAGCCCCAGCCAGGATACTGAATTCTTAACGCTTGGCTTCTTTTTTCAGAGTTCCTTTAGCCCGTGGTATATGCATAAATCACCAGCTGATCTCACCCTTTATGTCCCTGTGCACAATCATGTTGCTGTGAAGGTACGAGACTCCCTCAAGAATCTGGCGAGTGTATTTCCGGGTCACATTTTCCGTGAGAGCACCATACGCCTTCAGCTGGTCTTTCACTGACCCCTGTACCAAAAACAAACAGAAGGGATCGGCAAAGAAATGAGAAACCACGAACCTTGCAGTCCCCATTCAATTCCCACGAGCTGTGACTGTGTTGTACACCCAGCCGGCACAGTCATGAATTCTGGCCTCTTCTAAAGCGCTTTTGTGAGGCTCTCAGAGCATCTTGCCCTATGAAGCCCCTTTTAAGAAAGGCAAAGACACGCTTCATGGCAAAAACAGCTTAAGGAGGTTCTGTCTGCTCCCTCTGTGCTGGTACAACCGTTTGTGAAGACAAGCAATAAAATAGCTCAGCAGGCTGATCTGGGTCAAAAGTCTCCCTTTTTGCAGCGTCAGTTTTAGCCTAATTTGCTGTAGTATCTGACTCTGCTAATTCCATTAACCTGATTTACAAGTTGGCCCAAGTCTTCTGAGGTACTTTGTTAGCACAAATTTAGACTGAAGAGAAGAACCAGTGTCAGTGACTAACGAAGAGAATGTACTTCAAGTACAAGACACCACAAAAAAACCTAAAGACATGGTTTGGGCATAAATAAAAAGAAAGTGGTGGCATTATAAAGCCAGAACAAGAAAGGGGCATACTTAAGAGGGTGTAAGGTGGATTACCTAGTTAGGGTGATTACAGCAACTAAATAAACCAACTAACAAAACCACCCATCTCAGTTCATGATCTGCAACTGTGCTGCTCGTGTCAGCTCTTACCCCTGGCATGTACTCCATGAAGATGGTCAAGGTCTTCTCTGCTCTGTCCCGTAAGCAGCCATAATACTGAACAATACGTTCGTGCTGGAGATTCTTTAGCAGCTGAATTTCACACTCCAGGGCACTCACTTCCTATGGATGTTGAAGGAGAAAATAAGGTTCCGGCCCCAGGAAATATTCCATCCTAATAAATCTGTCCATGTCACTGGAAGAATGAGGCCACTACTACACTGAAGTCTAATCCATGGCACTGGCTCATCTCCCTCTTGGGAAAGGCAAATGTTACCAATGCTTCGTGTGAATCCTACTGTACAACAAGCAGGTAGGTATTGGTGCAGAAGTTTTGATAGTTAGAACACATGTATAATCCATGGATTTAGTACCAGAAAAACTCTGTTTCTTGTCTTGATTCTGTCAGCTGAATGGCTTTAGCCAAGTTGGTTGAAAGCATTCTTCACGCACACCACAGGTATAACAGATAGAACCTCACCACTAAGCTGAGGGCAGTCAGCATTAATTTCAATTATGAAAAAGCTCTGAATACACAGGTACAGAATTGCTACGAGTCCTTCAGTAGGAACCTCAACCCATTAGAGAGCAAGGCTACGGGTGCTAAGAGGTCCTAACCTCTTTAGTCACCCAGTCCTGTTCCGATTGACACTGATGATTTTACTCGAATCAACCTTAGAAGCGGCTTCCTCTCTTATTTACTTCAAAGAATCTGCAGCTATGCACATGAAACTGATTCTCTGCTTTATTCCTGCCACAGACAACAGGGTATCATAGTGCAAAGGCAAAAAGGCTGTCCAACAATTTCAGACTGAATCAGAGACGTTTGTTGCCCAGGAAAAGTATCAGGTTCTTGCTGAATCCAGGGAATGAACAGGATGAACATCAAAGGTACCAGAGCATGAAGATTTATGGAAAAAGGAATGACGGTTTCCCCAAAATGAGTCCCACTTAACTCTCTCCAATCCTGCCACTGGAAAGTGCCAGGTTCACTTCTCTCGCTTTGGGAGAGGATGCAGCTCTTCAAGAGCGAGGACCTGGCTGCTGCAGAGATGCACGGAACCAGAGGAAGTTGCTTAATCAGGCCAACTGATAGTTTAAGGTTTGGAGTTTCAGTGCCTTCAAAATACATTCCAGCCGGTTCTTCCTTGGCTCAGAGTAACTGTCTGATTTACAACAGAGACATGGTATAACTTAGAACTTACCAAGTTAGGACTTATCTTGGCACCAATATCCCATATAAAATCAGAATAACTGAATCAGTTATTCCAGCTCAAAGTGAATTTGTTCAATATTGGGAAACTGGCACACTGTTAAAACACTAGCAAATAACCCAACAGCCATTCCAGCTGCATCCACTGTGCAGGCAAGTCGTGTGCTATCCTGGAATTTCAAGGTGCCCTTTCCCATCTCCAATGTTTCTAATGTGTTGTCATATCACTGTTTGATTAATTTACGCACCACAGTTCAGTTTATTTTGAGGACAGGGAGAATTCAGAAGCGGAAAATGGTAATTAATACACTTGATACAGGGCCTAACATATAAGTGGGTTTTGCAAGTGCATGCAGCTTTTTTGTTTAAAGAAGAAAAAAAATTCTACTTCTGGGTTTAGTTTCATTCACATCCATGTCTAACCAGGAACACAGGGCAGTCTAGTATCCCTCAAGTAACCTGGCAACTAACCAAAAAGCTGAGAAGGGAAAGCCAAAAATGAAGCCAGAAAATGGATTTTAGTTTCAGGCTGAAGTTAATAATACGGAAAAGTAATTTTTAAATTACTCCAATTCCTCTCCACATGACTTGAAACCCTAGTACAAACTAAGTAAGATGCCAGCTTTCGAGGACAGACAGATACAGGCATTTTACAGGATCTCGAAATCTGCATAATGAATTTTAGAAGCTGCGATGAGAATTACCTTGCTTGTTTCAGGACTCTCTGGGTCAAACTGGACCTGCTTAGCTGCAAGCTCTCTGCCCGTGTCCACATCATAGCACAAATACACGCGACCAAAGGCACCCTGGCCCAGCAGTTTTCCTCGTCGCCAGTTTATTGGAGCACTCGGAGCTAAAAAAGAACAGTAATAATTTCTCTTGTCATTATACTATTTAAAGATAATGGTGATTTTTTTCAAAGATCAACCTCCATCATCCTGGGATTGAAACAGGTATTTTGCAATTGAAGAAACAGACGTGAGAGATTCTCCCAGTACAAGAGAGAGAGTGGCAGAACTCTGAACAGAATCCAACCATTCAGACTCTCAGGACCTGCTGACTGGTGTCCCCTTAAAATGAAACTGCAAAATATTTTGCAAAGATACAAGACAAATTATTTGATGAGGTCAATGAAATTTCATTCCACCAGCAGGGTGGATTCTACAACATCACTATCTTAAGAGACCGGGCAGCAATTAAGCAGCATCCTCCCTTGATCTGTAGTTACTACACGCATTAGACGAAGAAGAGCTGGATCAGCCTTGCTAAATCAATCCCACCCAGCTGGGAATGACTGTTAAGCTTCTGGGACAACTTGAACATTATTATTTCTGGGTTCTTTGCCAATCACTGGTTAGTTCAAGGTTCCTTCTCCTGCAGGTAGGACTTCGCTGCAAGGCCATCTCTACCGCAGAAAAATTAGAAGTCATAATTCCCTGCTAGGCACTGTTAAGGTAGGGGCCATAACGTAAGCACAGTGTGGGTATCTTCTTTACCTGCTGAACAATCGGACTCTAACAAACATACATGAGAACCAGCTAGAGCAGCCATCTCCAATACCCCAGCAGGCGGTTACGTCAGCGGGGAGTTAGGAGTTCTCATTGTTCTACTGCACTGGCGAGTGCGTTGCACGAGCAGCAGCCTCCTGGCCCAGAGATTAACACCTGAGCCCCGTTTTCCAGACTGGGCTTAATACCAAAGTGTGCTACCCAAAGACCAGTGCTTTAGCTCTAACTTTGAAAACAACACTGCCAGACTCGTGCGGTGCAATGCATCCAATTATGTTGTATCTAACAAGAAAGTCTAAAACCGAAGACAGAAAACAGCCATCTGGACAGCGTGAAAATACAGGAGAGCTGAGAGATTAGCTTTGCCGTGTCTAAATTCATCAGATTTACTGCCAGTCGGTGTTTTAGTGCGTTGTTTACTTTGCTGCATTAATGTCTTCATTTTGATCCTTAAATTACTGTTTGGGATATCCAAAGTTCATCAGTAATGATTTATGTTCCATTTCTTTATTTTACAATACAAAGTGCCCCAAAAAACAACTCAGGAATGCTATTAATACAGAAGTAAATCTTTCTACTAAGGAGTGAAATAAATACAGCCCTTAACTAGTAAAATAACTGTAATCCACAAGCCTGACTACAAACGTTAGTGAATCAAGAAAATAAACAAGCTTGTCTGACTTTTAAGAACCCTGTAGATCACCTAGATCCACTCAACTTACAGGGGGTTTTTTGGGTTTGGTTTTTTTTTGGTTTGGTTTTTTTTGTTTTTTTTTTTTTTTACACCTTTGCTGAATTTCCAACGCTTTCTAAAGGAAAGGCCAGCTCCCAGTGCAAGACTACATGTTCTTAGAAGAAGAAGAGGACCTGTCTAGGTGAGACAGATCAGTCTCAAAACACAGCCATTTAATTACGTGGTTTCGAATGGCCTGTTAAATCAAGCTACAGTAATATACTGGGTCTGGAGTTCACCTCGAAAAGCCTTTCTTGCCCAGAACCCCAGGAGGCCTTTCCCCAGCTATCACCGGGGTGACTGCTCACATTTGGTGGGAATGTTCCTCTCCTGCACACCAAGGGCATTTTCGCTGTCGGCACTCCGCAGGCGCCCCCGGGGGTCCAGATACTGCAACGCCAGGCCCAGGTTTTCTCCGTTGGTGCTTAACGAACGACTTGAAGGGACCAAGGTGAAAAGATTCCCTTGGTGACGCCGTATCCGGGGAAATGTCCTCCGGCCTGGAAAAAAAAAGTAGAATTTTTAAACACCATGCTTACAAGTGGAAGATAATGGCTGAAGGTTGAGTAACAAAGAAAAGGGAGAGAAAAAACATGTTCTGGTCTGTTCCCATGGAGTAGAATCGACTGCCAAACGGACAAGATGCAAAAATATAACATTTCAAGGCTGATGCTGCTTGGGTTCATTACAGCTTTGGATCATTCCCAAAGTAGAAGGGAGAGAACACTTTGTAATGGCCTCAGTGCAGTAGTGCAAGATCTAAACTTGTCTTCCAAGGCAAAAATCTGGTTTACAGGCTAACACACAAGCTCTGAGGCTTGCTAACAACTACACAGACAGAGTGACTTTCTAGATCACATGCCTGGACTTGCAAATAAAAACCATAATGATTATGACAACTTGCACCTCTTATGAAACTTCGAGAAATTAATTTGCATAAAGCCATCTGACGAGCAGAGATGTGATTCTTTAAGTCACTGGTATACTGAAAAGACCCAGAAGCAAATTTGCATTGCGAATTAGGAAAGCATAACAAATCCCTGAGGTAAGAACCCACTATATACGACCAAGGCTAATAACTATGTCTACTGCTCAACCCTAGCAGTCACTGATCAGCCTGGATGTCCCCAGAAAGGGCAAAGTAAACTGAGAATTACAAGCAACCATCACGGGTTGCTATGAAAACGTAGCGCATCATGCGCGGTAGCATTAACTCCAGCACAACTGCAAGGGCCAGGGCGCTTCCAGACTCTTCAACTAGAAGTTACGCTCGCCCCTGGAGGTTGCCATTGCCTTACCTTCTTTTTCAAGCTTGGAATCAAAGGTCTGAGAACAACTCACCATCGTTGTAGTCTTTGTGCTGCATGGAGACATTGTAGCGCCGAGGGTAGGTCCCACCTTTCCCCGCTTTGTCATAGATCTGATTCTCACGGTCTGGAAGGAGACGCAAAGACAGAAGTGAGGCTCCTTCAAAAAGTACATGTTCTAATGACACAGTTTTCCTGTAACAGCAGGATTTTTTAGGAAGAGGCGAGTAATAAATGACTTCATTGCTTTTCAATCGACATATCCCCAGTTCTTCTATTTATATAATCCCAGCAAACACACAGGGCAGCCAGCAAACAGCAGAAAATGTCTAGATCAAATAATCTTTATACTGGACACTGACATACCTGAGAACTCCTGTCTATTATCAGGAAAGCTTTGTGCCCTTGACATCCGTGACTTCCGAAAAGAAGGACTATTAAAGAAAGAAGGCAAGAGTAAATTTTGCTATCTACTGGAGAAAAACCTACAAGGCCTTTAAATACAAGCTAATACATTTGCGTGTGGGTAGCGGTGATTCTCAAATCTGTGTCCCTGCAATAATTTCATGCTACATCTGCAAAGTCAGGCTAAGCCCCAGCTAACCAGACTACTTCCCAATGTGGGCAGTCGTCCCTTCTGTTCAGTTCGTGCTATTTATTCAGCAGTTCCCCAGCCTGTGGTTTCAGACCCAGTGCTTCCTTCTCCCGTGTTTAACAGGTGGTTAAAACCAAGGCTCCGAGGAAGAGCAGAACAGGGTACTGCTTGCAACACACTGCTCACAGGGCAGTTGACAATGGGGACCACTGCCCCCAGTGATTTGCCATGAGGGGTAAGAGTCCTCTCGTGACAAATTCTGTGCACCTTCCTCTCTACCAGCAACAGATGAGCCTAAACACAAGCACTCCTTACAACCCTCACCTTTCTCCCCAATAAGCAGGACTCCTCAAGCAAGCCTAAGTATGGCCCCTTGTTTGGCAGAGGGCCTTTAACATCTCTTAAGAGATTACAAAAACTCAATCTGTGCCAAAGCCATGTTATTTGCACTTATTTTTTTGTTACCCAGTGTAAATGGAGTGAGCCCGATACAGCTTTCAGACTCCCAAATGAGATTCCTTTCCTACTACACAAAGAACACCACCTTCCCAGATGATGCCCATTCCTACATGGAACAAGCAGGAAGGCTTCCCCCCCTCCCCATCCTCCACTTAGGGCAAGGAAAGGGGAGAGAAGGACAGGTAACGAATTAGCAACGTCCCCACCCCCAAATAAAGGAATGTGTGCAGACACACAGGTTAACTTTAAGTGCTTCTCTGTAACTCCATGAACTGGAAGAAGTGAATGGCTATGAAACCAAACCTCAAGTGCTTGACATAAAAGCCTACACTACCTACAGGAATCAGCTTGGAGGAATCTTAAAAATATGCTGAAGCCCAGTATTTCAGGTGCTGGGAAGCCATAGTTGCTATTCCAGTTAATAGGACCAACACCTCAAGCAACAACAGCAAAGAAAGGGAACAAAAAGATCTAGATCATCAGACTATGACGAACTCTTCAAAGGAAGAGGTCCCCCTGTTTACCTTTGGAATTAATATTGTAACTTGCAGGACATAACAATCTAGTGTAATTGATATATTTCTGTAACCTTAGAAGACGTTGTTGCTTTTGGTTTTTGTTTTTTGTTTTTTTTTTGTTTTTTTTCTTTAATGAACAAGTAGAGCCTTGTCTGAAAGATTTGAATACCCTGCAGCCAGCTGTTCTCGGAGTCTAGGCTCCACACAGACGGTACACTTTAGAATGCTGTATTTATAACATAGAGCTACTGAAGCACCAGTTCGTCGGTGTACAGTTTTGCCACAAAATAAAACAGCCTTAAGACGTAGTTAATTCTCCCCAAGAAACACACTGGCATATTAGTAGGTGTAGCGAGTATGAGCGATTTAGATCGCTTAAAGAATCACCATCAAAGGTATTAGCAAAAGTGGCTTTGTAAGTTCCTACTTCTCTCCAAGAAAATTTATGAGATGGAAAACAGACTTTTCCAGAAGTACAACTGGCATTTCGATTTGAGCACGTAAGTTCCTACCAGCTTGTACATTTGTACCTGTCTGCTGACCTGTCCAAGGACTGACAGCTTCCCGACACCGAGTTTTCAGCACTGCTTAAAGGGTCCAGCATCTGCAACACAGAAGAAATCACATGGCAACGTCAGTTCCGTCTAAGGCCATGCAAGAGGATCAGAGTCCACTACTGCTTGCCTGGAGGATGTCCAGATGAAAAGGGGATTCTAAAGCTATTTCGAATGTACATTTTACCTTTATCTCCCACAGAAATTCTTAAGGACATAGAAAACTTGAGGCATTGTTTTAGGTGTCAAAGGACTCTGCTGTGAAAAATGAAAGTTTAAGTCAGCCTCGTGCTGCATTTTGATCCCAGGTGACTTCAGGAACAGAGTCTCTGCTGGTGCTACCGCACTGCTGCCTCCACCTGCAAGTCGCCCTTTGGCCTTGCTTCCTACTTTTTTGAATGGAGAGCGCAGTTTCAAATGCAAGAGGGTCACCGGAACCTGGTCATAGGAAACCTGAGCATACCATGTGTAACGCACACCAAAACCGCTCATTCGGAGGTGGAGAGACAATGCCCAACATGCATGGTAACCGCTTCTGGCGGTCCAGCAACGGCTTTGAGCTTACACAACTGCAAACAAGTTTGAAGCACAGTTCAAATGAACAAAGCAGTACTAGTAGGTGCTAATGCAACTACAGCTAGTGAATATTCTGGAGTGAAAAGAGGGCCCAGAGAGCAGCAGTGAGTTGTCTAACAGGTGAACTTACTTTTTTTTCCCCACCCTAATGCTCATACTTACACACTGTTCATTGGTTTCTGGGATGAATTCGCCTTCGCTGTTTATGCTGGTGTAGGAACCCTGCCGAGCAATGCGCTGTTGCCTCTCTGGAACATACCCAGGAGGTGGTGAACTTCGGCCTGTGTTCTGGGAGCCTGGGTCCGAAAGAAGGATGTTTTTGATATTTATGCTTACTGAAATGAGACTGCACATACACGTACACAAAATCCAAATATTCACCTCTAATGCTAGACCTCTATGGTCACAGCAACTCTGGAGTGAACCTTACAGTCCAGACAGAAATCGAACCAGTAGGTGCCATGTCAAAAAGCAAATCGTTCGACAAGCACCTATACTGTCATTTTAGACACTACAAGATTATTCATGAAGCTCTGAGCAGAACGGTTACTTATTTCTTATTTTTTTGTAAATAACCCCCAAATTTCTGTTTTACTGTGTGAAAAATGAAACTGTATGAGTAGTTCCGGTGAAAACACATGGAGGTCAATTCCGCACTTTCTGTTCATTAGATGAGACAGCTAGATGGACAGAGAGTATGTTTAGGGGCCAAAGGATAAGAAAAACATTTTACTCATCTGTTAATGCTACTACCTAATGCTACTACCTGTTGTGCTACCTACGGAGAGAAACTTCACCCCTAGGATTTATTTTTTTCCTTGCAGATCTCAAAGAAGATGACACTTTAGAAACAGGAAGATACAAAATCCCTTTTTGCAGTGACTTATCCACCTGCAGCTCCCACCAAGTCAAACTGTGAGCTCCAAGAAATGCTGTGGTCCAGCCAGTCCACTCAAGGTCACTCATGAGGTCAGAGGCAGCGTTTTAAGACCAGCTCTCAAGCTGCGCTCTTTATGATGCTGTCTTTAATTAACTGTGTGTACTCAGGTGCTGTGAAAGACGGGTGAAGATCAGCAAATACTCTCCCAAGGAAAATATTTTCTACAGAAGTTATTGTAATGAAGAGTGAAGGCAAACATCGGCAGAAGCTAACTGAAACCCAGCACACACACCTTTCAGAGGACCGCAGAAGGCAAAAAAAACCAACAAAACAAAAAAAACCCCAAAACCAATACTGGCATGGCTTAGAGTGCATGGTAAACTACATGCCAAAAAAATTATTGCTTATAGCTACCACCTGATTTTCCAAGTAGCTCTGGGGGCTCACGTGACGTTACAAGCCAACTGGTGTGGAGATAAACAAGAGAGCGTGCCTTGGGGCTCCACTGAGTCACGGGAGCACACTTTCACTCTTTCCGATACAATGCCAGGGCTGGCCAAAGGGAGCCCGGGTCCTGCTGGCATCGGCCCAGCCGCTATTGTGGAAAGGCCACCATCACTGGGCAGGAAAAGGAAGTCGGCACTAAATCAATGTATATCAAAGGAAGTGAGTGGAAAAAACACAAGTGCTGCCAGAATGCTTAGCAACCTTTTTTTTTTTTTTTTTTTTAAAAAAAAACCCACAAGTTATCTTTACTTCCAAACCTCCAAATTGGTGACAGCAGGCTTGAGGCCCGTCCACTTTAGCAGACAGGAACTACACAGATGTATCTCCTGCATGCAAACAACTTCTGTTGAATCCTACTGTCGACTTTCATTGCGTGACATGGTACGAATAGGAAAGTCTCTATGCCCAAAACGCTAGGAAACAGGGGTACAGTCCTTTTCCCAATCAACAATAGGAGAAGACAAGGACGAAAGAATTGATTCAGGAGTGAGCTATTGCCAAATTACCATCAGACCTCTGACAGAACTGCAACTCTTCCAGACCTCTTAATAATTTAACAGTCTGGTACTTTGACACGTTCAGAAAATAAAATCAATGCTTTCTTGATTGATGAATAACAGGCTAATCAGAAAGTGACCATAAGCTGGGACAAGAGGAAAGAGTGTGTACAACTGGGATACAGAAGGGGCCTCTTATTACCATACAGTTTACCCACGACAGACACTCGGTACAGTCTGTTAGCTTTGGCATCATTATTTGGATACTTTAGAATGCCAATAAAAGAGGAAGACTTTTTTTTTTTTTTTTAAATAAAATATTATTGGCATTGAATTTGTCTGTGAAAAAAGAAACTTGGTGTTCAGACATGCATGGATACCATGGCCGCCTTCATAGGACCGAGGAATGTTGCTCTTTTTATGCACGTTAACTTCAAACCAGAAAGGATGGGCAAACTCTTTTTGTCCCAGTTTCCGTCACGTACTTCACAAGCTTTCAGCACTTCTTTGTTTGCTACTTCATAAAAGCAAACTGTACAAAAGGGGATCAGCAGCCTCTAGACAGGATACAAACAGGTTTGCTAGACAAGTCTAGTGTTGAGAACTACTGGTCTAGTTCTCAAGTCCTTCTCTACTGAGCTTGCTCTCCCCATTACCTTTGGTCAGAACAGCATGGATCTGACTCTGGCTTAGACACCCTGCCTCCAGTATGGAGACTGTCTGTTCTGGTTTAATCTGATTTATTATTTGACACTAAGATTGCATTGCGAATCCTGATCTAAAATCCCGTAATGATTTTTCCTCAAGTTTACACAGTTAATGAAACTGAAGCACTCCTCTTCCACAGAGGGAGCTGATTCAGAACTTGGAAACAAAACAACTCTGACATTCCCAGCTCCTAGTACTGCTCTCGTGATTTGCAGCACCTGTCATCTGAAGCATTAGGTCGGACAAGCGCGAAAATAGCTGCCGTAACAAACACAGCCATCCCCTGCTTCTGTTTCCAGCAAAATTTAGCTTTTTCTCTCTTCTAAAGCAAAAGTCATTTATGCAGAACACCATCTTAGGCTCTAGCCTTCATACTGCAGATCCTTATTATCGCTCACCTTCCTGCTGCTCTTTCCCTACTCGCTGAACTTCACACCAAGGAGCCAGATTCTAAACCACAGACTTTCTTTTTTGGACCCAAAAGTCTTTGAAGCAGTTTCAGATGTTTTAGTTCTTCATAGAAGCTAACAGCTTTGAACATCTTTCAACCACAGATTTGAGTAGTACTACATAGTTACATGGGGGGTTATAACACAGAAATTAGGACGACTCAGACAAGTCTACCAGAGATAGAAGTTATAAAAAGTACAGGAGTCTACATGGACCTTTCCACTAAACATGAGTTCACTACGCTGACAGAAACACAAAGGAAATGAGACAAAAGGTACATATTACTCTGACATTTCTTCTTTTGTGCAGCTGTACCAGTCACCTATGATATTAGCCTTGTGCTCTACTCCTCTGGTAATTATGAGAGTGAAAGGTTAGGGAACTCAGTATGCAGGGCACTCGTTAGATATGCAGTGGCAATTCCTGTGCTACTAGTAAAATGCCCGATTACAGGACTGAGGACAGATTCCAAAGCCCAACATTAAAAAAAATAAAAATCCTAGGTTTCATGAACTGAAATTGCCAATCTAAATAAAAAGCTTAATGGACTCAGGTAAGCTTTCCAAATTTCTAACCTCAATGAATCTGGCTTTAGGACATCCCCTTTAGCAGCTCCTCAGCTGTTCAACAACTTAGTAAGGAACTTTGAAACGTTCTATCGTAAACACATTAAGAGCTTTTGGAAATTAACTGCCTTGTTGTCCTAGAATAACCTTTCCAATTTCTCATGGTTTTCATAAATGCTATACCATCAACACAAATGTTCAAAAGATATGTTTCACAAAACAAAGACAAGCAGAAGCAGCAAAAATACTCACTGACAGACAGGTGCCTACTTCTGGGTTCTGGCTGCTGATAGGGTGTGTTCACATCCCCCACAGATTGGGAAGTTTTAATCCTGACTTGTTTGGGCAGTCCAGAATGGGGTGAAGAACTAGTCTGTTGGGTAAAATGAAAAAAATAAAATAAAATGAGACTGAGGAGCTCAAGCAGTCTGGCCACAGTTCCAAAAATATCATTATGTTTAGTAGCAAGAAAGTAGCTGAGAAACAGCTTGAGAGCCTGCTGTCTTATTAACTTCACAGAACACAAACAATAAAGGCAGCAAAAGAGCAAGATTTGCAATTATGGTGTAAAACAGGAGTTGAACACGTAGAGCATGCTACCCTCCAGCCTCAAATTGAATTTACAAGGATTTACAAGTCTCGATGTTTGTCTCCCATTAGCAGCAACCTATGAAACCAACAAGAAGGGGCTCATGCCACTCACTGAGACCAGCCCATGGAAGAACCTACAATTTCTATCAGCCATCTTGGCCAGCAGAGATAAATTACGATTCTTCACTCTTTCAGAAGCAGTTAGATAGCGACTTGACTCCCCATAATCTTTAAAAAGTAAACTGACAATTCAGATCAAAGCAAAAATAAATTCTAGAGAGTTTAAGAGCACAAGGAGCTTGGAGATGCCAAGATGAATGCAGCCTGTATTGCTTTTTTTCATCCTTCCCTGAGCTTACGTAGACATAATCTAATTAAAGATCATTTTTCCACAGTACCTTCATCTCATTCAAAGCAGGAAGAGGAATGACAGAGGACACGTCCAAGGACTTATCCCCAATTTGTTGAGAACATGCAAGGGGTAACTCCAGCATGCTTTGGAGGAAGAGAAACTGCAGGATGGTTTTGCAAGTTAGGGCAGTAGGATGCTGCCAGGAGAACTGTTGCCCTCCTTGTGCAGCAGTTATGCACAGCTCTACCACGAGAAACTGCAAAGCCACTTCAGACTCCAGAGGGTGCTCACTCGGAAATTTCAGACTGCAGCTTCAGGCAGCTAACACCTCTGTGCTCTTCCCATGGATGAGACAGGGCACGTGGGCTCTTAACGCAGGACTGAACAGGACACCAACAGTCTGAGGATGGTGCACCAAGGTCTGGACGTATGAAATACTGTGAAATTCCAACCTCTTCCCAAGCAAATGAGATCCTGTGCATACCAAAGCAGGTGCTCAGTACTAGTGGGCACTTTCAATTTTAATCATCTTGTCCCAAAATACCTAGTTTTACAAGAGGATATAATAGCCCCTTCCTCTTGTGTGTTACTGAATTTAACTAATGCTTGTAAAAGCACTTATTAAGATGAATGTAACCAAAGACACCCTAAGGAAATTAATTCTGTCTTCTGAAAATTATTTGAATATGACTGGCATACGAGGTGTGAGGCCACACAATCAAAAAAAGTAAAGAATAGCTGCTCATTTAATAAGCACTTACACTTGCACGGAGTAAGGAGGGATCCTGATTTAAACTGCATAAACTCTACCATGAATAGATTCATGGGAGCTGAATAACGGGTGGAGAGGTCACACCATTTCTGGGGATGGTCTGGCTTTAGTACTCTAGGTGTTCAACTTAACCAGTTCTCCCCATTAGTTTCTAAACACAAAGAAAGAACTGACAACAGAATTGAGTTGCTTGATAAAAGAAAGCACAAACGAGCCACAGAAAGAGGCACAAGGAAATTAATATAAATGCTATTCACAAACGCAGGCTCTCAGTACTAGTCACACACCTACTGCTGTAAAGTTAATTTGGTTTATATACATATTTGTGCCAAAGTCACGGCATTACCTTTCCATCCCCAGAAAAAGAAAAGAGCACAACCAAAACAAAATCTGCATCCTGTACTTCAGGAAAAATAATGCTTCCCGCTCCCTCAGTGGGATGAGATCATGCAGCCAAGAAACCTCCTTCAGACTTGTGGGCTTTTGCTTTATCACATGTAGGGCTCTCCTGCCAGGCAACTCAGAGCCGAAGAGGAAGTCAGAGGAGAGGGGGGAAACAGTGGCACTTACTGAAGACTTCGCTGTTTGTTTCTGCTTTGAGCAAAAGAGGAAAAAACAGCTAATAAAAGGACAACACCACAGTGCTGGCTACTGGCTGGTGTAGGATGAGATTTACTAAGTGTTTACTATAGGTGGCTTATGCAAAGTTTAGACAGTACCATTTAACATCTGATTTGCAGTCTGAAGACACTGAAGTTAGCAGAGGGCTGTAAAAGAGGATTGTTTTGCTGTGTTACACCAAAAGTTGAGGCCACCTTTTACAGACTATTTCCTGACAACACAGAACAAAGTCTGACCACGCTAGGTCAGACCAAAGGCCTTCTTGCCAAGTATTGTCTTCAGAACAGCCAGTAACAAATGCTCAGGGAAAGGGACAAGGAACAGCATCATCCCCCCTACATCTCTCCAGCTTTTGGCATCCAGTCATTTGGAAAAGGGTTGTTAACACTCCTGAAGATATTTCTATTTCTATTAACATGGATTACGAAATTCAAAAATAGCAAGAAGTACATTTAAGTTCTCATGACAGTTCCAAGAATTACAGGTGTGATTATTTCAAGAGTTTGAGCTCACAGCCTGCAGACCTTGAATAGGGATGAACATTCAAGATTGACAAGCTACTACCAACAGAACTTTCAAGACAGAGTAGCTTTTTGTCTCACACTCTTCCAGAGAACTTGGTAATCTAAAGTAAAATATCTAAGCTATAAAGGTCTTTGGCTTGAAAAGCTGTAAGACCTTAATTCTGAAAAGACGACACTGGTTGAGTGAATAAATTTCTCCAGTCACAGATCAGGAATAAGGGAGACTTCTGACTCTTTTTGCCCTCTTCAGCTTGAAGTTCAACTCACTGTCCAAAATGGGCAGCTTTGGGAGCTTGACCTAAAGATTTACTTCCCATGTTATGATCTTTTCTGCTGAAAAGTGCAAACTACATTGACACTCACCGCCACAGCCACCTGTGGTACAGGAAAGTGAACCAAGACACAATCAAATTCATCTTAGGTGTGAATATACCATTATTAGCTAAAGGCAACTTCGTTTCTACAGAGTAGGGCTGGATTCAGTGCATTAGGCTACAGAAATGAAAAATCATTGGGAGCTGTCCTCAGGCTTCTCACTCAGGAAAAAAAATGCTAATAGCTCGTCTTCAAGGACAACCTGTGCTTTCTTAAAGGCAAGCTAATTACACGCACTTTCAACACTGTGCTATTAATCAAAAGTAAAAAAAAAAGTTCTCTACGAACGAAACTCATTAAGTGCTTTCTGAATACAGTCACTGGGTACTTGATATAAAATAGCCTTCACATTGCAGCTTAAGAAGCTTAAAAAGCTGCAATGTTTTAGTCCCTGAACAGCTGCTGAAGCCAGGGGGGGGAAAAAAAAAAAAAAAAAAAAAGAAACCCAAAGCGAAAACCAAAAC
>VZTL01015222.1:48750-59322 GCA_013400535.1 Scopus umbretta
TTTTAAATAGAGTGTCTCAGAACTAAGTATCAGAGGAAATAACAAGGAAACTTTTGGACCAATGAAAAAATCTGCCCTTGCTGTATCTGTTGCTCAGTCACAGCAGGACAGTGATAGGTCATTGGGAAGTGAGAAACCAGAGCAGACAGACACAGATTTGATCGGTTCCATTCGGGTTTAGTTAAATGAAATAAATAGGGAACACATCTGAAATAAGACTACCAGGCTGAATTTATTTCAGGATGGACAATTTTTTTTAATATTACTGCAGTTCACTTACAAATAGATACTATGAAAATAAATTGAAGGAAAGTATTATACGACACACTGATTTTTAAAAATAACCAAGTTGAGTATGACCTGTTTGCTGTTGCCATTGCTGTGTGTTTTTCATTCAGGAACGAGGCAACTGAAGCCAACAAAACATTTAACCTAAATTACTAATGACTAAATTATTCCACTAAGCAAAGAGTCAAAGTAGTGAAGACAGACTTACCGCCTTTCCCCGTTATGTTCAAACTTTATCCTTACATCATTCTGCAGAAGAAAGAACAAAAGGTTAGTTCACAATGAAACTCTGGCATACATAAAAGCACACAAACGGATCATATAATGATTTTAAGGCCTATATACAAAGCAGGTCAATTTGTGATCAACTTCTCAAAAGGCTAACCAGAATACAACAAATCTGGTAACTTTTCTCCATGGAAGCTGAAGCAGACTGTGGACAACAAGCGGCTGACATGTGAACACAGCACACTGAGGAACAGAGAAATTGCTAATGGAGAAAGAGAAGGAAAGGGGTTAAAAACTAAGCTGTAATTGTTACTAATTGTCACTTGAAGAGAGGACTCTGAAGTACACTTTAACTATACGGAAAATCAATCCATCTTTAACACTGCATGGCAAAAATCTGAAATTGAGTCCAACTGCATATTCATCTGAACTGATGCTAATTTTCTTTGTACATTCTCAAAGCAAGCATGTTTTCTTCTTTGGCAAAAGAGAGAGAGATACAGGGAACATGCTACATTCTTTATTCTTAAGACACAGACTAAATCTCTGCGTTTGCAAAAATGCGGGTCCCGAAACTCAAACTATGAAGTTACAAACAAGTTAACTATGTGTCATCCTTTAAAAGTGCAAAGGGGTCATCATCCGTACCTGGCAGATGGTTAAAAGCACTGACCGCTCAACCTGCGCGTTTCACTGTAAACTCAGAAGATGTTATGTGGCACGGAAGAGTCAACATGATGAACTTTCAACTCTGGAGATCAAAGTTCAAATCCCAATTTAG
The DNA here is from genome assembly GCA_013400535.1 of Scopus umbretta. Classification (NCBI taxonomy): domain Eukaryota; kingdom Metazoa; phylum Chordata; class Aves; order Pelecaniformes; family Scopidae; genus Scopus; species Scopus umbretta. The sequence continues at coordinate 50,048 of VZTL01015222.1, forward strand.
GTCACAAAGATAAAAATAAAAGGGAAAAATCTGCTCTGATAAGACTCCATAATTTCTGCTGCACAATTTATGTGATTGGAATAGATTAAGCCATCTGTGAAAGCCTTAGACAATAGGCAATCATACATCTAGGAACTTCAAAAAAATGTGGCCAGGAAATGCTCTTTAGCTGGAGGAAGTATCTGGCAGGCCGAGTGGTCAAGAATGCAGTTCAAAGGGACCCATGCAATCACGGCGAGTACACAGTATTCCTGCAGCAATGCTATAGGTACAGAACTGATCGTGACAAACGAGCGTCCCAAGCAGAGCAACAATCATCTGCAGGTGGGTAATTTACACCTAACTTTACCAAAGATGTTTTCTCACATGTGGGAAGACAGAATGACACCAAAATGACGCAAATTCTAGAGAACTCATTTTAATTGAGCAGTAAAGGAAAAATGCAACAAACAGCACAGGAATAATAAACCATGAAAGACGTCCACCAGCCAACTACTGATGAAACAGTTGTTTCTTAGGCATAACAGATGGAAGAATGATCCCTTGATATTAGGGATATTCCAGGAAGGAAGGCTACACTGTTCTAAGCAGCCCAGTCTAAGGGAACTACACAGAACTGTTTGGATTAAATTGAATCGAAGTAAATTTTCAGACCAAATTTCTAACCTCAAGATGTGTTTTAGGTCATGGAACAGCTAAGTGGCAAAGCTCTCACTAGGTAAAATTAGGTGACACTAAAAGATCTTCAGGGCTCGCTGGAAATCTTGCCTCCACTCGCTGGTACCTAAGCAAACTAAAATACCTTTCTCAACAGCATTGCATGCTTTCAAACCCACAACTTGTAACAAAGGGAAGGCTGGGGGGGAATTTGGCATCTATCTCCTGATGATTTTTCCAAAAGGATCAGACACTGCCCATTTGTGTCTATTTTCCAAAGATCTAAGGAAAGATATTCAGAGTGATCTTACTGTTTAAATTTCAGAGAGAACCTAGGAGGAGTTGAACACTAGTGCTGCTCTTTTCCTTTGAAAGCAGTGAACCAATCACCTACATAAACCACTTTTTAAAGCGCCTCACATAAACTGTCCTGAGAGATGAGTAAGAAAGCAAATCCACGTCTGGTGCTTTAGCGTTCCAGTTCTATGATGTGATATCATAAATAATGATTACAGATTTTGCTTTAAGACATCTCTGAATTTACATTTCAAAGTGATTCGGAAAGGATTTTGTACTACTCCATCTACGGATTTGTCCGGCACATTCAAGGAAATCCCAGATCCCAGCTGAACAAGTAGATTATGAGCAGACCAAGCATAAGAAAGAGATAGACGTGAACTTTAAAGGCTGCTCCAAAAAAGCTTAAGCCTGTAATAAGGATATAACTGGGAACAGTTATTTTACTGATATAGGCAACTTCTCCTGATAACGTTAGTCTAACCATAAGTAACTTGATTTAATTTTTTAAGACAGAAATGGACAAAGAATTCCTGAATGAAATTGTTGCTTTTGCATTCAAGTCTTTCATTCAAATGATACGCAGCATACGCCGCCTGAGCGATATTATTCTGTCCTTTCTTTCTAAAAGAAAGGCAATGCAATAGTTTTCTCTACCAAAAAATGTCTCTAGCAATGTAAAATGAACCTAGAGAAGTTTTAAAGTATTGACCCTGCTGCTTATCACCTTAGGAAAAGTATTTCTTTTAGCAAATGGACTTCACATCCCCATACCCAAATAAGGGTTAGTTTCATTCTCCTCTTCGTGTGACGTACGGCTGGGTAACTCCAGACAATCCTCCCTGTTAAGGACACTGCCTCTCTTCAGACACCTGTAAATAGCTGCTTCCTTTTTCACTGAAGCAGGGTTTACTGCAGCTTCACTGCAGCCCGTCCTTTCAGACAGTCCCCTTCACCGTTCTCGGATCAGCGTCAGTTTGACTACCTTTTATCGAGATCCTCATTCTGTATTCACATGCAGTCTGAATCATGAGAAGATGAGACCAGCATTAGTTCATTATCCGACAGACTGCTTTATGCAGCTTTAAACTGCATAAACTGGCCTTTTTTGCATCAGAGATAGAATTACTTGTTTCCTTTTCATCATTATGCTTCTCAGAGCCAGCCTCCCTTTGAATTTAAGTATTATTTCCATTAGAACGAAAAGTGCATCATACTGCTACATCATGATCGAGTCGGTAAAGAAAAGCTTTCCTGGCCTCCCACACCTGCTTAAATGAATTCTGTAAAGGTCACTGCACGCAACTTTAAAACATTCTCCTAATTTATAACCGCTAATACTGAATAAGAAGCTAGTTTTCTTACCGGAATTTTTTTTTCTTCTACTGCAGAGGCACACTGGTTTGTTATTGCAGGGCTGCCCAAGAGGGGTGGACTGCTGGCATTGTGTTTTTTCTTTAAAAATAATAAAGTCATTTTAAAAAATGGTAATATGACTGTGAAACCAGAAAACCACTTAGTCAACTTTTTAGCTAATCTACACAGACCAAACCCCATCAAACACACGTGTGGGAGGAAAGCAGAATACTAAGATGTTGGGAATCACCAAAACCACACCCTCCCTGGTCCGTAAAGGTCAGTAAATAAAAAAGCTACCATGTTGGCAACACAGTCTGAGCAAGACCAGGGAGCTAACCCACCTCTGCCACTTCAGCAGTCAGAAGCGCAAGACAGAACACAGGCTGCAGACCCCTTCAGCCTACTCCATCCCTTCTGCCTCCGGGCAACGATTTCAGGTACTCACTGAAGAGCCTATTACCTGTTTGTTGGAGTGAGCCGGGTCTTTATTCTTCATGGTATCATATCCAGTCAGTCTGTGACGTCGGCTCATCTGGAGTGCTACCAGGTCCTTCATGATGGATTTCAAGGCCTCTTGTTCATCTGTGATGCACAAGAATTTTAGCAGTAAGTTGCCTGCCTGAGCATCAACCGTTAACACTTCTGCACTTGTCTTCTCTTGGCTCATAGGAAGACAATCCTCTTCAGGAGCTTTGCAAATACACCGTACTTTCATTTAGTCATAAAAGTCCAAACTTAGTATCATGAAGTAGTAAACAGACAAATAAATTTTAAGTCACTTGCCCAACATCGCAAAAAGATCTGGCCATAGTAAGGTTCAGAATAAATAACCCCTAGTTCTGTTAAAACGGCTTCACAACAAACAGTACAACTTGGACAGATCTGCTAGATCATCACAGGTCATTTAGGAAGGGCAAACTGATGTGCTCCTGCCAAGGAAAACCTGGTAAGAATCTGTTCTTTCCAATTTTATATCCTGTTAACTTCGAATTCTTGCTTGCTAGCAGAACAAACCACAGCCAGTAGAAAGAAAAATGAAAATCTGGACACAGAGTCATCTTCGAATATCTCCGAATACAAATCCACTTGCACTGATTTCCCCAACACATTCCTCTCTTCCCCCGCCCCCCCCCCCAACAAACTGATGGAACAAAGTTCAAAACATTTTATGAGACTTCAAGATCTACTGAACAGATTCAAATCACACAGCATAAAGAACACTGTCTGCTGGCAGAGTATAATGCAGCAGGTTCTATCCAAGGCTTCTTGCAAGCGCAGGAAAATAAAAACCACACACTGAAATTTTTCTTATATATACTACTGACTGAAAATTACTTTCTGAAGCTAAGATTCCCGATGTAACCATTTTGAAGTGTTCTTCCATTGCTTGTTAGTTTTGAGGAGAGGAGCGATATTTAGCAGAACTTTGTATGAAATCTAGAGGGGGCGAAAAAAAGAAAAAAGAAAAAAAAAAGAGAGATAAAAGGAGAGAAACGCATAGCAGCCAGGCTGTGATGGATGCTAACATAACGTAAGGTGTCTAAAAGCTACTGAAAAGAATCCTTTGCTCTTGCAAGCATAACAATCCTAAATTCCTCAATACCGCAAAAGGTGGAAAAAGCTGACACGTGAAGTTTGGTTCAAAATGGAACTGGCCTAGCCGCTTGGCTCCGAGGCGCTGTGCCACCGACGTAACAACGCAGCACCAGCTGCCACCGCTCAGAGGATCTGCTAGCGGCACACGCATGCCTACCGGATTGCTGGGCTGTTGTCTCACATATCAGGACTCAAGAGTTTTTAGGGATAAAGTGTCGTTTCCTTGGCAAATAATACGTCCAGTTAAATCTTTCCCAATACTAAGGCATAATTTAGGCATGAAATCTGAAGCAGTGATTAGATCACCTCTGAACATGCCCAGAAGAAGAACTTGCCCTTTCTGAAGGTGTCTGGTGGGACCTGACCACCAGTTTTGGACTTAAAGCTTTTTTTTTTTTTTTAAATTTAATTGACAATTGGAACTTTTGGAAGGGATGAGAACCAGTAATGCACAGAGGAGGCCATCACAACCTTACTCATGTGACAGTGTACCAGGTGTGCAGCGCTTGATATGCTAGATTCCCCCTTTCCTCCCGAAGCCCACAAACATGTCACTTCGACGTGTTTAAATTGAAAGGAGCATTTTTGAAGCTGATTTGTAAAGAACTGAAACTTGATTTTAAAAATCCAGCATGGCTACACGCTCTTTCTCAATTCACAGCACTGGTTTGGATGGGTAATGGCTTACAGTTGGAAGTGTTGTCCTGGGAACAGCTGCTGTACATTAAATGACGGACTGTCTCGCATCTGTATTTCTCTGTAAAAGGGGCTCACTGGGACTATGTTTCTTCAATTTCATGTTATGCATTTGCTCACGAGTGTCTCTCAAAGCAGCTAGCTTATGTTTTATGCAGAAGCCTAGGTTCATAATTAATCAATGTCTGAGTAACAGACTAGATTTTCGCAATGCTTAAGGACGACAGATGTGTGACACATACAGCTTCTAAAGCATGGGAGGAGTGAAAGCTACCAAAATTTAGAAGCTGAGAGGGGGCAATGTCTAAAAAAGTCCCAGTCAGAACAGAAGTCACACTAACATTATCTCTGGTACAACCAATAGTTTCTGCCCAGAAGGCCTGCTTGAGCTTTCTGAGAGTACTAAACACTAGAGCAGAGGTACGTCCACTACGGACTTCAGTATGTACTACCAGAAAAACAGAAACATCAAGCCTAGGCCAGACTATAGAGAGGAACAGAAAGAAATCCCCCAGTCCATTAGCAGAAGGTGCTAATTAGAGTAAAACTCCTAAAAAAGGAAAGCAGGGAAAATAGTCACTTAAAAAAACCCCAAATCAAAACGCACCAAATCTCTGCTGTCCAAGACAAGCCAAACGAGACAATAACTACATTGTGGTACTGGGGAAGGGAGAGTACTCCTTGAAATTCCAACTGCATGCAAAAGAAGCGAGGGGTGTAAGTAACAGAACCAAAGCAAGAGGTTGCTTTTTGAGAAGCACGTCAGCCAAAGGAAATAATCGCTAGGATCTATCTCAGCACTAAGTAACCCCTTGTGGGAAGAAAATGTGAAAAAACAGTTATTAATTAACTTCAAGTTCCAGGTAGCTAACAGCACGAATTTTTTTTCTTTTTGTTTTTTTTCGCTTTGTAAATAGTTTCCAACTTTACATTTGAATGTTTTATCTTACTAGAGTGCCTCAAATTTACTCTTGTTCTTTAATTTTGTTTGCTATTAAGCATAGCCTTTGCGTCATCTGGTAGATAAAGACTATAACTTTGCACAACAGAATATTACAAATTATGGACTGGCATATCCCTGGAGCGCCTACCACCCAAAACATGCTGTGAAGAGATGGGATACACGTTTTCCACTACAGTGCAGTTTGGGTTTGGCCAGATACCAGGAGGATGAAGAAGGGCTTGTCTTGGCAGAGTTCCGCTGGGCAAGAAGAAAAACAGCTATGAAAGCAGTTTATAACTAAGCACTCATGACAAGAAATCAAGTCAATCAAAGAATACGTCTATACATAAGAATTTGCATCCAAGCAGTATGGCGCATCACTTGAAAATAAGGATCAACAGTTACGAGGCAAGTACAGGCTACAGGTGTTTGATCCCAAAGCCCGGGCTGCAGATAAAGTCCGCTGGCTCACAGCGCCTCATTTGTATGAAGAAGTGGGCAGAGAGGACACGCATCTAACCGATTACGTGCCTCTTAATAAAGACTGTAGCTCACCTACAGAGTGAATTTCTTCACTAGCTAAGGCAACTTGTTAATTTGCAATACACTACGACGTTAAACTCTTAAGGGCAGCGTCTGGCCAGCATCTAAACCCCTGTTAGTGCACTGCGAGGTCTCCATCTCCCTCGCCGTAAACTCAGTTTCCTCCGCAGCCAAGCACTAACACTGAAATCTCACTTGCACCCATGCAAAAAGGAACGCACTATCAAAGGCTGACGGAACAACTGCAGGTGAATTTGAATCTTACGTGATTATACATTTTCAGCAGGCTTACACTAAGCTATTGGCTCCCTAGCACCAAAACATACGCTCTGTAACTCATCCCTATGTTGGTGAGGTCAGAAATGAAGAAGCATTTATCTTTTTAAAACATAAAATGAATGCCAAATACTGATCTGAACTTCTGCATGGAAAAAAGGTTTCCGTTTAGGACAGCACTGTGATGGATTTAATGTCGAGAAGCACGAGTACTTCTTTATTTCCATCTAAATAGAGGATTTCCATAGACTGGCTTTACAGAAGCACGTGCAGCAGCATCACATTAATCACACAATGCAAAAGTCATTACAAATGAAAACTAGGCAATTTTTGAAGCATACTGAGAGACCCTGTTTTGCTAGGTCTCCAGTAGGTCTGGGAAACACAGTTCTGCTTTGTGCAGGAAAGATGTTGTCCAGGAAATGCTTTTCATGTTTTAAAAACTACACTCAAGGATTTTTATAACATCGATAAAAGGGAACTGCTACTCACAGAGAAAGCTATTCCTCTGCATAAAGCATTTATTTCAACTAATAGGTGGTTTATTACACAGGTCTGAGCAAGTCAGTGTATTTGCTGGGGCAGAAATGGAAACAGTTTTGAAAAAAAAAAATCATGAAGTTCAAACAGAGTAAAAGCATCTGCACATTGGTAAAAACAGGAAGTCTGTAAACCCCTATAAACCAGGATGCTATTTTATATAGCATGATAATAGACGACATGATGCCACATTTGTTTAAAAAAAAAAAGGAAAAAAAGTGACCAAATAAGCGTGCGTTTGTTATCTGCCACCACAACAGCAAAGCTGGTTACTTGTGCAAGCGATCAGCAGGTCCAGGAGCAACGAGGAAATGTCACAAGTCAGGCAGACAAACTGAGCCGATGTTAAAGCTCTGAACAAAGCTTTTGAAAAAGTTTGAGCCCTTCACCACGGACAGCCTTCGTGGTTAGCAAAACGCTGTTCTGCCCAATTTTTAGGAAACCGCGAGTGACCTGGATCGTGGACTTAAAGGAAAAATCAGGGCTTCTCTCCGAACCAGATTCACGTGGTATATATTTGGGGTACCTCTTCTCTCCCACAGATAGAAAAACCAGAGGTTGGGATTTAAGCTGGTCCTAACCTGTAGGCTCAGCCCTGCCGCCCTCCCCCACAGCGCACCGGGGGTGTCACTGCCGCCAAAGCCGGGAGCTCCCAGCTCGGCTATGGGTGCGCGTGTGAGCCAAGGGAAGGAAGTGACACAGGCAGGAAAAAAGAGCAGATCGAGGGAAAGACTCAACTGCAGCTGGGCCTGCAGCGAGCATTTCGCCTAGGCCTGCCGCACCACCCAGCCCAAACACCGCTCTCCCCTCCGTTCCCCAGACGTATACATATTTCTTGGTATTGGAAGCAATTATCCGTATTTTAAACGCTGCTAAGGAGCTCTCTGTAGGGAAATAAACCTCTTCTGTAAGGGCCAGAGAATCACCCTCAGTGAGCTTCAGGTGTAGCAGTGGAGCTAGAACAAACTGGGATACCAAGCTCTTACTGCTACCCACCCCACGTATCTTGCAGACCAGTTTACGAAAAACAAGATGGAAGAAAAGCAGAGTGCGATACAGCCCTGTCCACTATTACTTAGACTATGTGACTACAACTGCCTAATGAATTTACCTCTTGCCTATCACGGGTGATCTGCTTGCAGCTGTACCGTGATTACTCTGGCACAAGCGTACAGTGCTACGGTGGGGCAGTCTACGAAGTCGTACTTTTTCATTCTGCGCTTGTGTGCTTACAAACAGGCATCCAACTGCCATTGGAAGACACTTCCGTGGAAATCCAACTTCTTGCTTCTCAACTACTTTAAGCTTCCGTACCACCTGGCTGGCTCCTTTCGAAGATACAGACCGAGTTACGCTATGCCTCTCTTTGCAAGAGAGCAGTCTGCTGCGGGGCCTGCACATGCTTGTTCTATTTACAAAATCACAGCGGAGTACAAAGGAAACGAAGCCGCTTTACTTTTGCTTTGAGCAACACTTGCAATACGTTATGAACTTCCAATATAAATATAAGAACCAATTATGCATAGAGACTAAATAATGAAGGACAGTCCTTGCAAACTAAGCTTGGAGGGAAGAAACATCGAAGCGGTAGCCCACAAAGCAATGCAACTCCGCGCTTCGGACAACAGTAGTAATTCCCTTACCAATACACAAATGAGCAAGTTCTGATTTAGAGATACTAACGTTTTTAATTCTACTACAGGAGATCCCCTCTTTAAACTGAATGGGAACTAGGTAACGCTCCCCCTCAAAAAGCAGTTCTTTATACAGGACGTACAGTCTAAAGGAATTAACCATTCCAGTTCAGTCACGGCAACTTCTGACAGCGACATCTGACTCTTGAAAAAGAGTTCCTCTCATTCCTTTGCTTGTTTTTGTGTGTTACTGTCTGGGTTAAGTATGGCAAATGAGAACTCAGTGGAAGCTTCATAGAGAAAAAACTGTTTTGAGAGACTCCCAAGCTGCAATTAATACCACAGTAAAATGTTTTTCCCAATGAAGTTAGAGCACGTAAATTCCCGTCTCAAAAGTAAGCAACCCGATTCTCACAGCCTGCAAACCTCCCCGGCCTGACCCACCGAGCCGCAGTTACTCCGCCTGGCCAATTTTAGTAAAAGCCTGAAGTCGGCTGCGTGCGTGGCTGCGAGCGGCTGGGGCCCGCAGCGCTGCCCGCGGGCCCGGGCTCACCCCGCTTTCCCGTACGGAGCGGTTTTGTGGCTTGGTCTGGGGTTTGTTTTTTTACAGTTTAAGAGCGGTCCCTTGAGAGCACTCCCTTTCTGCAGGGCAGGCGGCTTCCGCGCTGCCCGCCGGCCCAGCTGCTGACCGCTGCGAGCGGCCCGGGCCCACCGGCCCCCGCAGCACGGAGCCC
>VZTL01015222.1:60732-80067 GCA_013400535.1 Scopus umbretta
TTTAGCATTTTGGTTTGGCAAGCCAACTTGCACGCAGAGACCAGAAGCAGAATACTCGCTTGCTGAAAACCTCAGCAGTGACACTAAAACCAAACAGCTCCGACGGGGAAAAGCCCCAAAACAAGACTAATGTACCACACGACAGATTTTCATAGCTTTTAGGGCAAAGAAGGACTACTATGATCATGCAGGAATTCTATTCAAAAGTTCATAAACTGCGTTTAAATCAAATCATACCTTTTAAGGTGACATCCAGGCTTCAGCTGCTCTTTCCCAGCTTCTGCTTCCATTCCATCTGCAGGATGATATTTTTGCACTGTCTTCCGCAAAAGGGGCAGCAGAGGGGTTTTGTTTTTCTAAAAAGAAGTACAGCCCTTCTTCCCTGGCGCGGCAATGGCCACCCTGCTGCTGGGAACCCCACCTCCAGCAGATGTTTTAGCAGCTGCTTTTCAATCTGGCAGACATCTAGCAGCAAGTGTATTGGTTTTTAAGTGGTTTTGCTTGCAAGCAACAGAGCAGCAATGTCAAAGAGGTTGTATCAAATGGATAAGCCACACAAAGAAGAAAACTAGATCGGAAAGGGAAATTTCTCAAAAGGGTGGGCAAGTGCAGGAATCTAAATCTCACAAGGAATTTAGGACTTAGCCAAAGCATGACAACAATATCTGTGATACCACGAATTTTTATTTTTTTTTAACGGTCTAGATGGGATAACAAAAAGATCTTGCAATGTCATCCTAGGTAGACACGCGCATCCGTGAAGGAATGCTTCACAGATCTGGCCTCTCAAGGGCAAGCAGTTGTGGACAAAGCCAACAATCTAACTTTGAAGCCGGCCTGCTTTAAGCAGGAGGTTGAACTAGATGACTTCCATCTTGATGTTCCCATCCTAAAACCAGACTGATGCTGTTAGTGTTTAGACATCTTTTTTTTTTTTTTTTCTTCAGTCCCTCCTGTCTTATGGCTCTGATGCTAGAAAAGTATTTCTAGCTTTCCTCTCTATTCTATCCCATTTTCATGCCCAGCTTATCGCCATTTGTTTTCATGTCAAGATTATCCTTTTACTTAAATAATCCTTTCCTCTTTCCTGGTATTTTCTCCCTAAATACATCAAGAAGATAATAATCTTCTTTCAGGCTTCATTGTAATAGACAAGTAAGCCTCCCTTTCTCTCTTCATAATACAAGCTTTGTATTCGTGGTGTCTTCCTGGTAGCCTTTTTTGCCCCTGTTCCAGTATGAATTCCTCTCTCGTTTGACAGCATCATTATTGCTCTTGGACCAACTTTTATACAAGCTTTTTCACAGCTTCATGGTGGCTCATCGCTATCCTTTATCAACTAGTAAATCCAGCTTCCTTTCCTCACTAATTTCTAAGAAGTAATAAACTCTTTGCATCCTTCACAAATTTCTTCTTGCCCCTAAATTCACGGCCTTGCACTTTCTGCTGCCACATTTCATCTCATCTCTATTTCTCACTCTTCAAAGTCATCAGTTCTCTAAGATATTCTAGTTCCCTTGTATTATCGAAGCCTCTCACTCTTGTTCATCACCAAATTTAATTATCACGCTTGCTTTTTGTGCCAAGGTCATTATAAAAAGGCTTTAGTGAGATTGCTCTTGGGACCAGAACTGGAGAAATTCAGTATTAATTCCCCACTGTACCAGCCCTGATGTCAAAACACTCCATCGTCACCTTACCCTTTGGTATTTTTGTCTGTCTTCCAGTTCTTACATGTTTGCACATAAACTTCTCAGTTGAAGTCCTGTGAAATGAGAGCTACTGCATGTCCTTCGTGCAGAAAGTTCGTTTCTTTAAATCCAAAAGATATTAGACAAACTAGTCACAGCTTGTGACAGTGAGCCAGGAGTTCCCAGTAGATGGTAAGAAACAGCCACCCTGGTTGTTTGGAGCTCTTTTCAGCTCTTTCCAGCTCCAACTGCCCAGGATCTCTGGATTTCACCAAAGTTTTTTCCCTTCCCCTTTGTCAAACTGAAAATACAGTGATTCGACCTTAACAGTTCATCATTGTACCCACCTATCAAGCCTAAAATCTAAACCAGCAATTTTAATCTGTCGATCTGTGGTTCTGTTCTCATTTTACAGACATTATCACAACACTATCTATATGCAAGTGCTACTATGCCTTTTTTTGGACCACTGTAGAGCCCCCTCCTCACATTTTCTTTTTTTCCCCTAGACAAGCTGGTACACCCTTCGTGAACTGGAATCGAAGTTTCTACCAAAATAGGTGTCCCTATTTTGTATAACTTGAGGGGAAAAAAAAAAAAATTCCTTTACCATCTACTTAATGCTATACTAGTTTTATGCATAAGAATTAGGTTATTTGTTTTACCAATAGCATTATGGTACAAACTGATATTCTGTGGTTTTCCACCCAGATTGCCCACATCCTTTCAAAGCTGTGGCTTTCCAGAAGAGAAGCTTCATTCCTGTAAACAGAAACTAGAAAACATACTTAATTCTTCAACTTAAAGCTATTTGGATTGTATGAGGCCATTTAATGTAAAATCACCAGTGAAGATATTCACCAAGACTCTCCAGAAGCTACTATGTTTATAGTTAGCCCATTTGTTTTAAAGGAACCTTATAATAGAGGCCTAATTGTTTAATGCCATCACGCAGCATGAAGTAAGAAAAGGAAATGTAATCCCTATTTTAGGGATTAAAGACGACAGCACAGAGAGCCAGCGACTTGTTGAAAGTTACACAGATAATCTGGAGTAGACCTTAGTGTTTCTAACTCCTGGCATCTTTTCCCAGTCTCTTAATCACTATGCCATCATCTTCTTTTCTATTTTGGTAGTATTTCCATTTTCTGAAGCATACCTGTCTGACTCAGAGAGCCTCTTCTTGCTATCAGATGTACTATTTCTTCTTTCCTTCCTGGTTCCCTTCTTGTTTAGGTAGACACATCCTTCCTGGGGAGCTGAGCAGTCTCCAGGCTGAGCCTCGTCCCATGCCAGAACTTCCTTACTCTGCATTTCGGACTCCACAGCCAGAGACGCTGAACAGGAGCAGTGAGAAGAAATAAAAATTGAAGGGGCGGAGGAGGAGAAACCCTGTAAATCTTCAGAGGATGCATGAAAGCGTTCTGCACCCTTTTCTGCAGATCTGAGTGAAGAGTAATCTCACTGATTCCAGGCAGTTCTGATGCTGCTAATGCTTTTCTTGTTGTATTCTCAGCTTCGGAAACCAAGTTAATGGAAAACTAACATCATTATCCAACTTCAGGATAGCATGGCAGAATATATATTGGCCAAACCTTACCTCACCTCCAGCAGAATACATCAGCCATAGGAAACTCCGTAAAAGCATGCCTGGAGCACTCTTTCCCAGCCCCAGAAGAGCAGCTTGCATAGCTGTCACTCTGCCGCTCCGCCGTGCCTGTCCTACTGCTGACCGCGCTCCAGTAGAGGGAGCTCTGAAGCTGTCTGGTTAAAAAATGGGAACCATTCTGCTTGTGGAGTGGGCAAAACTAAAGAGAAGAGGAGGAAGGACGTTAAAAATAATATATGCTTTTTAGATCATTTCTTGCTTCTGAGCTGGCAGTCTGGACTGTTTATAGAGCAGGACTAATGAAAAAGCACAAGATTAAATGCTTTTTACAGTGCCAGGGCTTCAAATCATCAGGGAGATCACTTTTTCTCTACACCTATGGGTTGTATATTCCGTTACCGTGGAGGATTTCTTTCAAGTATTTTCAAGCCACCTACTGATCAGTGATTATGTACTTTTTACTTACAACTGGTATCAGAGAAGAAGTGGCTTTCCCAGTGTCACAGAGCAAGCAGGTCAGCCCTGCCAGATGTCAGCTGGTCCTTCATAATTACAAAAGGCAGAGAACTTCTCCTTGTCTCTTTTTCTACCCATATTCCTCTACAGGACTATATGGCACTTGTTTTGCCACTCTGACAGGCAATCCGTTTCTCGTATCACCTACCAGTTTCTGACATTTTGCACCAGCAGCTCCAATTTGCAGAACTTGCTTTCTTCCACCAGAGTGGAAATTGAGAAAGCTTCTCTGGAGAATTCCAAAGCACAGATCCAAGGGAAAAAATCTAGGAGGATGTAAATAATTTCTAGGGTAAAAGACAAACAATTCTTAGAAGGAAAGCATCTTTTCCAAATATGGATTACTAGAACAAAGTCCATATATAGCTTAAAAACACTGTAGCATCTTTACAGGCAACTCTTTCCACTGTGGTCGTGAAGCTTAATAAGCTTTTATTTCAAAGCCAGTACACAAAGAATTAGAGAGTAATCCAATGCTGTCAGACAACCATTTAGTTGAACTAGAGTTAATCTAAATACTGAAGTCACCAGTCCTGCTCACCAAGGTCTAAGGTAAAAACAAATTTCCAAGTTCTGCCACCCTATCCCCCTCTAGGTCCTAGTTCCAGCAACAACTTCACCAGTGACTGAGCCTGGAAAGAAAACACCCTTTAACAGAGGTCAACCATACACAGGAGAGACTTAGAAGCTAAATAAGTGCCTAATTGCTTTGTCTTCAATCTGCCTGTATTCAAAAAGCCTTGGAGACCAATTATTCAAATTAAAAAAAAAACAAAAACCAAACCAACCCTCTTCCCCTCATCTTAAAAACCAAAAACATGCAGGCAGATAATTACCATTTGTTGTGTAGGGAACAAGCACTATGCAAAGACGTTAGAAAACAAGCACTAACACCACTAGTACACAGGGACCTGGCAGTAGGTTTGTTTTAAGAAAGTAAATGCGGATGTACTTTAAATATGAAGCAAGTTCTGTTGCGACTGGGTTCCTAACAATATGATTATGTGGAGTAACTTGCAACTTAGAGTTGCTGGAATCATCGAGTTTGTTTGGGTATCAGGAGAACGAGAGATGAATACACTTCACCAGTTTTGCACAGGCAAGACAAAGCAATCACCCTCCCTTTTACAGCAATAAACTTCACACAGGATACACGAAGCCTATTTGCAGTAGTTCCCTGCTCGCCCGCACAGGTACCAGGTTTTGACTCACCACACAGTGAACTGCAGTCAATCTACAAATGTTCCATTTTTATTACAAAGTATGAAAGGCAGAAAATACTGTACCTAATACACAGGAGGCTGAAACTTAGAAAGAAGGTTAAAAAATCTGAATAAAACTACATAGGAAGCAGGAAATAGCATAAAAGGATGCAACATTCCACTTTCAAGCGATTTCAGAAAATTGCCTTAAAATTTACAGAGTTTCAACAACATGGTTCCATGACTCGGGTGTTAAAATCCATTGTAACAAAACTGTTTGTATTTTCTCCATAAAAATACAGGAATATAGGGACACTGCAGTTATCCATGTCAACAATATATGTCTGTTGAATAGCAGGATACTAGGATTCCTCTAGGACAGTATAGTAGTGAAGTTGCAAATCTCAATACGGAAGGTGGAGAAAAGGAGGACAGAAGTAAAACTACTATTGCTTTAACATATTTTAGCGAGAACAAGAAGTCAGGAATCTCATATGGATGTTTGTACAATCATGCTACAAAGATTACACCTTCAGGAAATTACCACGATGGGACTGTGAATGGGAAGAGCAGAAGGGAAAACACACATAAAAGTAAACATCTCCTACTTGACTATCGGTAAGAAAAATGCTTCGGCGCAACAGATTTAAATTACATTTTACACTGCTAGCAACCCAATAAAAAAAAAGGTTCCTTTTAAATAGAAGATTTCATATTTACCAGGTTGTCAAAAAAAGCAACACATCACTTCTCAGCTGTACTGGGACTCTTTCATTCACCGGTTCTTGCATTTCTGCCTTTGTTCAGATTTGACAGACCCATCCTCGTCTCTACCAGCGGAGACTCGAGAGTCGCACGTCTTGCAAACAGGAGAGCAAAACTCCAAGGAATGAGAGCTGGAACACGGGCTTACAGCTACTCATGGCCACAAAATTTTTTCAGGGGAAAAAAAAAATTTCTTCATTTTGTTAGATTTTCTGAAAAGAAACAAACTTCATAGAGGCCACATAATTTTTTTTTTAATTTTTATGATTATGGAAATGCTAGCTTGATGCTGACTATCAGAGGTTGCACAAAAGGCCACCGAGATGCTTGGCAGACAAAGCTAACATCTGAAATCAAACAGCAGCAAGCAAGTCTCACAAGCACCTTTGACTCTGGGATCTGCCATGAATCTCTAGATGAGCATTCAGTGCCTTCTATTTAGTTGCATTTTTAATTACTGTTTTTTAGTGCGGGTGAAAGTGCTGATCGGAAGTTCTGGAGATCTCCTCCTAAAAAAAAAAATAAGGAGTCAGGGGCATGCTAAACTCCTCTCAGTGTCCTTGAGAACGACACGTTTCTGATTCTTCTTGGGTAAGCAGGGGGAAATACAGCTGCATCTCCAAGTAAGTATGAGAAAGTGCTCTTTAAGTGCCACATACAATTAATTCCCTGGATTCTCTGCAAAGATGAAGAGAAACAGGGACATAGTTGACAGTACCTTGCCCATTCCAGGACTGATTTTAGACACCCCCTTTTAATGTCTGCTGTACAATAAATACAGGCCTGCTCTGGAATATCGGTCTGACGGTAGAAAGCAGGAAATATGTATCAGAGAGAACTTGTGTTAACTGACAAGGTAACACAGCATGGATTTGAGGTGGTAGGACCATTTTGCTAAGCAGCAGTGGGAAGACTAAACCCTCCAGTACTTTGACAGAACTGCAACTGTGCAAACTATTGAGCCAAGGGCTCACCCTTGCTGCCGTTCATACTTTTCAGTATGTCCCAAAAGAGTTAAAACACCATTAACATAAGGAGCCAACAAGTTAAAGAATTTAGGTTGTGTGAATTTACAGACAGCAGCTGCATTTTTTCTATCACAAAAATAAGTTATCTAAAGAATCCAGCTACCTCTTTACACAACCAACCTGCCACTACGGCCATCATGCTCGGACAGTAGAAAAGAAGATTCCCAAACACCGTCAAGCTCCCAAGCAAAGCAAAAGGGACTCTCTGGGTGACAAGCAGCACTACATTACTTGGGTTGGCCTTGCAAGATTGTGTCAGTCTCGGAATACAGAGCTTCAGTTTAACATTAGCAGTATTGTCAAGCGCTCACATTTTTGGTGTTCAGTAGAAACAGATGAGGATGCACTAGATACTGACAACCACAGCCAGTTTAGGATTTCAGCAACTGTTGTATTTAACATTTTATACAAAAGACAGACAAATGCCTACCATAAAAGGGCTGAAGAAAAGATGACTCTCCCCCTAATCTTACCAAAAATGTACTTGTTAAAGTGCCATCTGCAAGAGAACAAAACCAGACACACGCAGCTTTCTTCATTTACATTTAAAACAAGTACAAGAGCATGTGCGAATTGCAATATATCGGGCTCCTCCCCTCACCTCATCTCTGGCCAGCAGTGATCTACAGTCGAGCCTGATGCAGCCTTTCTCATTGCAACACCAGGCAAAAATAGATCTTTTTACTATTATCCAGAACATTCAGGAGAGTAATTACAGCTAAGTTTTGAAAGGATCATTAACTCTGACTTATGAGAGGCAATGCCTCCCCCGTTAAGTACATTTCAAGGTTCCATAAGGAACAACCTGTATTATCAGTCCCTTTTCATATCATTCTTTCAAACCACTGTTTTCTTTCTAAATAAGATTGTCAAAGCATTCGAACCCTTGCCTTTTAAATCCCTGCACACAGAAGTACAATTCCCATAGATGCAACCTACCACAGCCCATTTCATTTAGACAATTAACAGGGTTGGCATACTACACACTAATTCGACATCCAACTTGTTTTCTGTAGGTTTTCACTTCGCTAATGAGTTTTACATGATCAAGATCTCCTGGTTGAGAGCCAATATACTAGCAACAGGTTCTCCACATAATAGTAGGAATCTATGGAAAGCCTGGTTTAAACAGAACATAACAACCAAACATTAGCTTAGTATCTTGAATTAATCAGCTGGAGAAGCGATGCAGAGCTACACAAGTCAGAGAAAAATATTTCTGTCCCAGAATCAGTCTTGCCTGTACCAACACTAGCATGCGATTTTCTGCTTTGCTAACCCCACTGATGCTCAGACTTTTCCCTTAATGTTATTTTATACTTAAGGGATATGAAGCACAGGAAAACAGTTGCTCCACATCCTCTGCTTGTGCAGTAAGCACAAAATAATTGAGATCAAACATGAAAGTATTTATTTTCATAAACTTTGGAAAAAATAATGCTTCTGGGGGCTTTACGCCCAACATAATTGAATGTTAAGCAGATAACTATGATAAACTGTATCTTCTGATTCACAGGCTAGAGTGACAAGGCTCAGGGTTTTATTTTATCCTGCAAATAAATTTGAACCAGCAAGCAGACAGTTAGCTCCCTGCCACTGTGTCAGGAGGTGCTGGCAAAAGGGCACCAAAGTCTCTCACTTCCTTCTCTGTGTGGAAGTGCCATTTGCACTACAGAACATCTCACCCATGAGGATTTTCATGCCTTTTCAGTCATTAACCTTTCAAGTGACTTCTTTGAAAAGAAGCTATTTTAAGCAGCATTTCCCTGTTCTAAAACAGCCTCTAGTGATTTCAAATGTAATTTCATATGAAGAATGACAAGGGATTATGCCCAAAGCAATATGCCGTAGATCCAGAAGGTACCCCAACTAACTAAACAAACAGGATATAGGCTTTATTTAGAATCCACTGGAGCCTACAAGATTCCTTCACTTGCCTTTGACGAGTCTGGGGTAAGCACCCACTTCCACACATTAACTTCAAGGAGTTTTATGGATGGAAGGACTGACACTGGATTTTCTTCAGGTTCATAACAGGATTGTTTTCCAAGAGCAGCAACAGCTACCTGGCTATTCAGACTGGTAGCCCCTTTATACATGCTCTCTCCTCGTCATCTTAGTGTAACAGGTTGTATTCCTCTAGGAATAAACTGCATTTGCCATTTACTATAGCCTATGGAGTCTTTCAGTGACTTCACTTTCAACAAAGTTATGTCTTTTTTAAAGCACAATGCTACAGTTGCAAAAGATGCATTCATCTTCTACTCATGCCATCTATACTAGAATGAGACTTTGGAGCATTACGGGGACTACAGAAAGTACTAGTATTACAGGCAGTTCCCTCTTAGTAACACAGCACATTAAGCATACCGTTTGTAATTAAACAGTACATGACACGCCTGTGTACATATTTTTATCTGAATACCTAGAGCTGTGAATGCCATTATATGCTTCTGCTAAGAAAATCCTGATTTTCACTTCATTCTGCATGAGTATCTTCCAGTTTAAGATGAAGTGCTATTGTAAAAAGCGATAACCTAATTGTTTGGCTAACACTGTTCTGACCTCTAGATCAAATCTGTCTGTGAAACACACTCCTCTCAGCACTGCTGCTAATAAGCAAAACTGACCTTCAAGTCAAATCAAGCTTTCTGTCAGAAAACCCAAAACTGAACACAGAATGTCACTGACAAAACATGAGCTTGAACTCTGTTAGTCTCTTGGTTCTCTGATATTAAAAGGGGTGATGGAATAAAGCTGTCCCTAATGAATTCCTATCAAATTCACAAGGCAGTGCTTTTCTGAGCTCCACGTTCCGGAGAAGAAGATTTCTGTGTGTTCAGAATGACAAAACTTCTCAAATTCTGTTCTGTACTTGACAGCGCTTTCAGCGTCAGCTTCACTGTTTCACAGCGATTGCTTTTCCCAACTTGTCTTTCCTGCATCAACTGACAAGATTCAAGCTTGCCAGTGTCCTACTATTTATAATGCTGCCTCCAGTTGCAGGTGAATACTCATTAGGTGGAAAGACAATTCTGATAGTTTCTGACATTTACATCAAAACTCAGCTGGTATACCCTTCCAGACCAGCTACGGTTGTCATGTCTTCATTGGGAGAGTACTGCAAAGCATTCATCCCAGTAGCTTTGCTATCAACGAAGATTTTTATCTTGCCTAATCCACTCAGCTTTGATTGAAAAGTATTACTGTAGAGCCATCCACTATTCAAAACAGAAACAGAAGCCCTTGGACACATCCCCAAAAGATAACGAGGATGATAAGTGCCAAACTTTAGCCTCTACGACACGGTTTCCTTCCTTTTAAATCCATCTTCATGCACTGCATTAGGGAATAATTTCTTTCAGAGAAACAGCTTTCATTTGGATAGTGGACCAGCTTTTCCAACTCATCTCGCTCATTCAACAAGACCTGACAGTACAAAGCAAATACACTTTGGAAAAAAGATTGCTTTGTACTCCTTTCAAGAACGCCCTGGAACACAGGCCAAACGCAAAGAAGCTCCAAGGTACAGGCTAACCACAAAATCTTGCTCATATTATTTGCCAATCAAGCAAGCTACAAAGTGTGAAACCATTTTATTTTGGTTTAGACAGTAAGCCTTCCGAGGGGAAATCATTTGATTGGAAGTGTCAATCCCAAGTCCATTACAAATCACATTTCTTCAGGAGTTGTTTACCTCCTGGGAGCTTAAGTCATGCACGTATCTTCTTTCTGAAACCTATTACCATTCCGTTAGCTAACACAACTGCAGGATACACAAAATTCAGGTATAATTTAAAAATAAGGACTACCATAGTAATAACTGCCTCTAGCATCAGAAAAGTGTAACGAAGTTGTGCAACAAGTACTTGTACTTCACAGCACCAGAAAATTCTGCCCAGGTAACCAGGTATAGAGAGCCAAGGCAATAGTTAATTCTGGCAGGTCTTTACTGCCAGGGAGCCTGCAGTGTTACTGTGATTTGTATCAACAAATAGATCCTGCTTTGGGCATATGGAAGTGAATCACATATCAAAAGTAAGAATTAGGGAGAAAAACCTTACTCAATAGAAAGTTAGCCCAATATATAAAAAAACATACAAATGTTTAAACAGTTTAGAGGCAGCAACAACAGGAACGATAAAGATTCCTGCCAAGGTGGCTGTGAACATCAGTGTCTTTTTCCCCACCTTGTTTTGCACTTGCATCTATTAAACTAGTTGGATGTACTGCCTCAGCTGGCTGACAAACACATGGACATATGCAGCAACTTAGAAGCCTGCAAGCTTATTAATACAGTCAACAAACAAATATACAGAACTTTAACTGAGGGGGGAGAGGGAAGGAAAAAAAAGAAAAACAGAACCCAGAAGGTCCAAGAGGCTCAGCATGTCTCTGCATTTTTAGAGTCTTGGAGAGACAGGAGACACCTGCCATGGATTCTTGTAACAGTTTCTTGTAACAGTAGATGGAAAGCAACAACAGATACTGGCCACTTGACTTGTGTTGTTCTTACTTTAGAGGGGAGGGGAAATTATACAGCCCTGCCTCAAGGTGGCATGAAGCAGTAACGTTACACTCTCAAAATCTCCAGGCAGTTGTTGTAGCAGATAGCTATCCAGTCTGGCTGAGTTGATGCCCACTGTACATTGTTGATTTCTCCCTCTGCTGTATAGGCCAAGATAGGGTCCTCAATGGCACGAGGCATTTGCTGGATATCCCAGATGAGAGCCTGATGGTCATCCGCTGCAAATGGAAGCGAAAATTGTAACCAAAATCAAGGTATAACGACATCTCCATACATAGCAACTAACAGGCATATAGTTCAAGAAGCTATATAGGATATGGCTGTTGCAGTCCTGCTGAGTATTCAAGCCAGAGAGACAATGATACAACTATGCTCCAAAAAAAATAAGCTTGGATCAGTATACATTATCCAGGACAGAGTTGAAACACAAATGATCAGTGGAAATCTTATCAACTGAAAACATTTAAGAACTAGACTGCAGAAAAATAAGGAGCATTTAAATAATGCAGCTTAGCCAAAGCAGATGCACAGTTTGGGCACTGGGCTCACTCCACTCCAGCAGGTATTTATTTCCACAAAAATTTTAGCAAAGTCATTAATAAAGGACTTTTAAACTGCAGGCATTCTCTAGCAAAAGGCAGGCAGAGAACTGCATGAACTCCTGGAGAAAGAGGATTTTGCAAACGCAGGGAGAGACTCTCAGCAGTTCACCAACGCAGGTGGATAGGGATGGATCATGCTTACCTGCTGTACAAATGTGGCAGGAAGAATGAGGTGCCCAAGCAATTCCATTTACACATGCTCTGTGGTTGTTTAACCTGGCAACAGGAGTGCAGGGAACTCTGACATCTAGAATCACAACCTTGAGAAACAAAACCCAACTAAATTAGTAACTTGCATTTTTTTTTATTTGTTTCTTCAGAAAACCAAATATTTTGAGCCAAGGCTATAAATACAGCCCTTTCCTAAAGGATGTGATGGGCAAGCAAATACTCTTCTCAAAGAATAGCTTCTAGCTGGTTAGTGCATCTCAAAAGGAGTCAGACCTCACAGGGAGGGCTTGCGAGTTATGCAACAAGGGCAAACAAACTGCGCTTCCCCGAAGCGGCACAAGTGACAAAGTAAGATACGCTGCTTGTGCGCTGAACCGAGAAAGCACAAGGTGACTAAAACACTTGCAGCTGAGATTTCATGTGAAAACTATTGCCCATCTGGCTCACAAACCTCTCAAAAACCAGCTGAAATATATACGAGCCACACAGATCTTCAAGTGTATAATGCCAAAGTTACTTCTTTAACTCCTCCTGAAGTTAGTGCACTCAGAATTGGTCCTTAATCATACTCTAGATCAGGTACTGACACTGCCCCCCTGTTTTAAAGAACTGACTACCAATTACTACCAAGCCACCTCCAAAAAAACCCCCAAAACCAAAACCAAAATCACAACTGCTAGCACTTACAGAAGATGAGCTGCTGCCTTACCTCCATGCCGTCCATGGCCATCGTGGCAAGATAGTTGGGATCCTGCTTATTCCAGCAGAGACGCAGCAATGGATGGTGCTGTGGGTCCTCATAAATTATGGTGCTGTGTTCCAGATGACGGAGATCGAACATCCTCACTGAGCCATCTGCACCAACCGAAGCGAACATATCTCTCCCACCACCTGCACGGCTAAACGCTATGTCATACACCTGCTCAGTAACGGGACAGAGAAAAACATAACCTTAGTTTTAGCAAGCACACTGCCTCCTAATTCACAGTAAAATGGATTTTACATATGGATAGCAGATCTAGTTGTGACATATTCTGCCAAATACTTGATGATCCTAGCAAGTTTTTAGTTATTACACTTGCCAAAAGGAGGGGGGAAAAAAAAACAAAAAACTTAAAAGGGTTATGTCGTTATAGGATCATTCACTGAAACTAAACGTATCAATTTCCCAGCCTCAGATTTTTTTATATGAATTCCTGAACAGTAATATTATGTTAAAATGAAAGAATCTTGCAAGTTGTTTATTGCCTTTGATACACAGTTGATTTCAATTCCAGTTTGATGCTTTACCTCATTTTTCTAAAATATTCCAGAGCATAATCTAGCAAAACAAGTGTATTCAAGTACAGATTCTATGATGAGTAAACAGAGTAGTTCTGATAGCCAATAGTATAGTTTTAGTTTCGTACTCAAAACTGTGTATCTTAATCTTAGACAAATTATCTTTTTGGATCATTAGATTTTTCAAGAAAAAGGGGAAAACCAGAAAAGTTCTGTTCCTTTTCTACCACTTAAAAAATATGCAATGTAAACAATCAAAAAAAGCTGTCACCTCTTTGTCATGTGCAATAAGCTGGGTCTTCACGTGGCCAGAGACCAGATTCACTCTTCCCAGAACCTGTCCTGTCTCCAGGCCCCAAATAGTGCAGGTTGTGTCAATACTTGAGGTACCTGAAACAAAACCACTTCTGTTAGCAAAATTAATATTCCCACAAACTATTTAATCACTTCTGGATTAATGTAACATCCTCTGACATCTACAGATCAAAATAGCTACAACAGCATATGATTAAAACCAAGAATGTCAAACAGCTAACAGTCTACCATGCATTTAAATGACCCAAACCTTTTAGCTGCAGAAACAGTCTTCCACACAGGAATAAAGTGTAAATAGCTCATGTCTACTTCAATCTATTCAGAAGCCTGAAGCAATGCCGAGATGAACTTTCCTATCCTGCAAGTCTCATGTGTGTGTCAAAACCAAAATTCAATCGTAGTGTTGCGATAGCATATTATTATTAATTGATTGTTTCTGTGGACTGAAGGTGGGGCTATAGCAGTAAAGCTCTTAAGAGATGAGAGATGCAACATGCAAAAAATAAATCGTGTAGTAAATAATTACTAAGACCTATTATCACTGTTAATCTCTGGGCAAATCCCTCTGGCATAAATGGCTGTACTCTTCTGGGAAACAAACCTCTGCTGGATCAGTCATCTTGGATTCACAATTTGTCCCATAGGCTATAATTAAACCTTAGGCGTTCAGCCCCCTCCTCCAACTGACTTAAGGGTTCCTGGCTTTACTTCTGCTGCTGAAACGGCTTCCCAGAAGCAGCAGCTTGGTACATAGTTTTCTATCCACTCCAGAACACACCAAAATAAGTGGAGTTCATTTACATCATTACTTAGCACCATGACAGTAGCTCACCAGCCCTGAAGACTGAGACTCCCTATCCACAAATAAGGAACACCCCTAATCCAACCTAAGCAACACATTCTGTACCGTACAGGGCACCTTTCAATGCAAAAAGGTCTCCATGAGCTGTTCAACTATTTGGGTTTGTGGGGGTTTTTTTAATTTTTTTTTTTTTTTTTAATCTTTAACCCAAGACAACGGCAGTTTCTGTAATGTAGACGTTTGTCCACTGGTTAGTTATCAAATTAACCAGTGACATGCAATAACATAGCAGTCAGAGTCCAGACTTCGCCAGACTAAATTCAAAAGCATGTCTTTTCCATGCTGAAAATGTAGCATTCTCACCTAGAAGGTAAGGATCCACTTCATTCCAGTCAAATGATGTTAGTGGAGCACAGAAATCAGAGTTCTTGTTATTGTTCAGCAAACACTCCAGCCGGGTCTCTGTTTCACCCACCTTTAGAAAAAGTGAAACATCTGACTTAAACAGCAACATCATACGACTTGTTCCACTTGCACTTCCAAAACATAAGGTGTTAATCCTGAGTTTCTTTCCTCTCAGCTTTACATCCTAAAGCTCTGGAAAACACAACCACCATCTCTCTCTTCAGTAAGGTGATTAAAACAGTAACTACTATCATAATTCTGCTTCTCCTATAATCTTCATATTTAGTCACATTATTGCAGTTAAGAAAACAAATTATCAAGTGCTCTGACTTGATTTTATGTCTTAACCTCCATGCTGTAGCAAGAGCAAGACACCCTGAAAGGAAAATAACTCACTTCAAAAAAAAAAAAAATCATGTCTTGCATGAAAATGAGATCAATATGCAACACAATTAATATCATGGTTTATCTTTTTCTAAGGAGGATTTACTCACTCTCCACACCCGCAGATAGTCACCACTGGTTGCCAACAGGTCTGGATATACTCCCTTGGTGTCTGGGATCCACATAAGCTTTGTGGTAGGGTAGGGGTGATCAAAGGTGTTCCTGCAAATGAATTCTGAGCTCTCTTCATCCAAACCAACAAGCTGCACCTATAAGAAGCCATATTTCAAAGAAAAGAGTTTTATCAAGATACTAATTTATAATCACAGCATTAAGACTGACTGTATTTCAGAAGGACGCCTTTTGTAGCCTCAAGGACAATATAAAAGGACCATCATGCCAATGGAATGAGAAATCGTTAAAACTCTGCTTCCTAGCTGGTGCACGTAAGCAAAGTGAAGTATACATCATCACCACAGTGCTTTACTTTGAAGAGATGATCTCAAATGAATCGAAATCCAATCCTAAAGGATTAAAGACCAACCTTCTCTTTTCCACATTGCAAAGCCTAGTTTAAATCACAGACTTAAACTGCACAAACGTCTTTCTAAGTCATCTTTAACTGAACTGCTGCTGACAATGTCATCTTCAGAGAGCAGGACAAGCTGTAGTTTGCATGACAACCACCCACAATTAAAGCCCACATCATGGAGCTCTTGGCCATAACCCTGCAGATTGTGACAGATCATGTCAGCTAGCTGTCCAGCTGTTTTCAGCATCACATTAACTAAAACATTCTGTCACAACTGCACAAAATTAAGGTACAGATCACATCACAGAGTCAGAAAATAAAATCGAATTCAAACTTTAAAAAAATTGGGAAGCCAAAATGTTTAAATAATTATTCAAATGTTTTGTGTGAAAAGACCATGAAAGCAGGTCTGCTGAAAGATTCTAGGTAACTGAATTCCAAATTAGGCTTTTTGCCCAGTAATGTGACAGTGGCAAGGGCTAACCTGCCCAGTTGTGAGAGTGACGCAAGACAGAGCAGACAAGAAACTATCTCCACATAGCTTGGTCATGACAACACCTGAAGTAATGCTTGAAGTCCCAGACATGATGTTATTAGAAAAATATTGACATGTCAGAAAGAGTTCATAGAACAATATCATGCTGGGAGGATGTGTTTAACCCAGCAGTGACTACAAGACCTAAACAGGATGAAAGCCCCACTGTGTTAAACGCTGTTCAAACACAAACATTACTGGGACAACTCACTACAATTAGTTTGTAAGTTGGTCATGGTAGGAACTTCCTAGTACTTTCCACACAGCAGCTTCCTCCTGGAAACAGTGGCCTAATGGACTTTTTCTAAGATGTTTATCTGGAAAAATCCTACATAGTCAGGGATAAGCAATTTGGTCAATAAACTACATAATTAAACTAGATCAGAAACCCACCATATTTTTTTCCACGTAACAGAAACAACAAATGCTTCAGTGGATCTTTATGAGATTAGCAGTTATGAGTCCATTCAGAGGTGTTCTTAACAAAGGCAAACCTTGCTCCCTGCCACAATGAGAAAATCCATCCTTTTCACCTCATAACAAACCCTAAAAGACATATCCAAGTACACTTCTAAAAACTGTGTATTTGTCTGCCTTGCACTCTATTACAGCTACTCCTTATTATACTTCACACTCTAATAGGAATCAGTCAGGAATCTCCCAGTCTTCTAAAGTGATTGACAAATAGCTTTCTAACTCCTTTAGGGATCAGAAATACTAAGCGGATTTTACAAAGGAAGCAAATTGTCCTTGGTGATAGAAAATCTTGTGGCAAGGTCAGGATCAGAAGACAAATGACCTCTAATCACTTCTTCTCTTTTGCTTATGCTGTTTTCAGCTCAATATGAGTGTATTAAGCCTACACAAAGCAATCAACACACTCATAACCAGATGCCAATCTCAAACAGCAAAGGACCCGCTTTCTTTGGTGTGAATTTACGTATTCCCGCACTGCACGTTCATGTTCAACCCCTCCTCAGACCTGAAGGAAAAGCAATGCCTGTGTAGCAACCCAGTATCTTTGTGATCTTTGGCATTTTTAGGTGCAGGCCAGGTTAGAGAACAAAAATTGCATTAGCAACACTAGAGCTCCTGGCAACGATCAGGTGTCTGACACTGCCCGTCAGACCCGGCAGCAGCCTCTGATAACTCGGAGCAGGAGGCATTGGTCTGCCCGGAGACAGGAGCAGAAGCAGAAAATACTGCTCGAGAAGCGCTGTTCTTTCCGAGCTCAGCACATTCAAAGGTATGACTTTTCTCTTTGGATCTGATCACACACGGTGATTACAGAATCCCTCTATTCATCCTGCTGTGTGGGCTGAACACGAGGAGATGGAACGATGGAATTATTTTCAGGATGCTGACTGTATTAGAGCCCTGCCTCTCCCTCCTGCAAGTGAGGCAAGATTTGCTGCTGCCAGCTATGCACGAAGGAGTGCCTGAGGTCCAGCGCAGATAAGACTGAGGGGTGATGCTAACAGGAAAGTAACTGTCAGCCTGGATATAATTTGAACCATTCTACAGCTACCTGTAACTCATTCCTGTGGGAAAATGAGGACCAGCATGTTTGATCACCATTAGTTTTGTAATTATGCTATGACAGTAGGTAGAAATGCTAAATAATTATTTGTTTCTCCAATACATCAAGATATGCTAAAACTGGATGTGGATTTTCCTTTCATAATTCAAGCACTTATCAATGTAAGGTTTAATTGCAACAGTGCATCTCAGGAAAGAAGTGCCTTTAATCAGCATTCCTTAGCTTCTAAAAAAATTTCATCTCTCTTCAACACGACCCAAAAGAATCAAACACAGAAATAAACAATGCAGAATTTGGTAACAGCTTACTTCTTTTTCTCACACGGTTTGAAGAACAGTGAAGTAAGTTCACAGTACTTTTTTTTAAACTATATCCCTTTAATCTAATTAGTAACTACTAAGAATGACAGTTCACAATTTAGGGTCATGTACATCAGAAAGATCTCACTGCACCAATCGTCAAAATGCAATCAATTTTTCCTTGCAACTGTAAACCTTACAGAACAAATGACCCTCTGCTGAAACAGCCACCGTGAACACGCTCCGATTCGAGGCACTGTTCGGGAAAGGTGGCAACCTGGGAAGCACACAGTCACAACCTGGCAGCCTGCTCCAGCGATGGGAGCGAGCAGCGCGCAGTACCACCCTCTACTGTCTTCTAAACTGGACTCCAGTTTTGTCTTGCAGATAGATCCCCAAATCAGCCTTTCCTGATGTCTTCCTCAGATCGTTCCTGATCCATGAAGCCATAATCAAGAGCCTGGGGAACAGCGTTAACAGTGAGATTTATAAACACCTTCGTTCCCTCCCATTATGCCACTGATCCATGAAACGTTATAAAAGCTGACAGCAGTTTCCTAATCCAAGAAGTTCAGGAAACGCTACCCCAAATGCTTTTAGTTCTTCCAACAGGAGTAAGCCATCTCTCTTCTTGTACCAGTGATCTGATCAGCAAAGGTGTACAAGCTAAAACAAAACTCCTTTGGGGTTCAAACAGTTCTTGGCAACTAGCCTTCTGGTATGCTATACAGCTTGTTAGTGCAGACAGAGGTTAGAAGAGTCTGGGAACTGGGGACAGCAGTAAATTAGGGTTTGGCAGTCAATAGATTTGAGTTCCCCATCAAACAGAGGTGCAAACAGCCATCTTATATATGTAACCCCTAAGTACTTCAAGCTCTGGTAATTACTACAGAAATAGAAAACCACAGAGACAAGCAATACAAGAATCTCTCCTCTTTCTTTCACTGTAACTCCCTCACAGCGAGCACTGCTGCTGCAACAAACACTTAGTGCATTAAGTCTTTTTAAAAGAAACCCTAAAACAGAAGGCCAATAAGGAAGAGGTACATTCACCTACTTGGTTAGATTTTAAGCAAGCTAGAATTGCTATTCCAGACTATTTTTCTTTTCTTTTTTTTTTTTTTTTTTAA
>VZTL01015222.1:80094-118094 GCA_013400535.1 Scopus umbretta
TTTATTTTTAAAAAAACAAAAATTTTTTTTTCAATTTTTTTTTTTTTTTTTTTTTTTTTTTTTTTTTTTTTTTTTTTTTTTTTTTTTAGTATATTAAAGGTAAGGAAGAAAGGCAGTTATTTGGAACAAACCATTGCAACATCAGGAACAGAAGTGTTGTTTGGAGCTTGTCAGAAACCTCTAAAGATTATGAGTGCAAAGAGAAAGTTTAAATGAAAATGAGTTTTCATTATCCTTTTTAATTAGTGCCAACTGTACCTGTAAGTGTATTTCGATGTCAGAAGCTGGCAATATAAAACATCTCAACTGTGAAGGGCAAATTATGCAGGAAGACAAAGCTTTCACACGTGCCCTGTAAAAATCTTAAATTACTGCTTACCCCAGAAGTCAGGCTATAAACCAACTGCTCCAGTCCCTTTGCAGCACAATGTTATGGACTACTTAAAGAGGGTAACTTCAGTCCTTTCCCTTTGTTCCTTTAGTTATACTACTTACATGGACAGAAGCTGGAGCCAAAGAGTTTACAACTAGCATGCACCTAGCACAACTGCAGAGTGTCTGTCCGAGAGTTCCCAACCTGGAGCATGAAGCTATTCCCTGAATGTTTCAGTATCCTCAAAAAGATTCAGCAAAGTTGTGAGAGTCATAGCAAGACACCATAAAGACAGTGCAGATGAAACGCCACCCCCAAGCTTGTTCTGGTCCCCAAAGTAAAGGAGACAACATCAATACTCTAAGCAATAACAACACTTGCAATTACCTAACACAGCTCGCTCTATCTTCCTACAACGGAAGGCTGCACGGAAAGCACTACAAAAAACATCAAACAAGAAAACCACCACCGCTGCCTTTGAAATATCAGAGAGACAGCAAAAGCTCTCCACAAAGTGAAGGTTATGTTTCACTGCATTTATCGTACAAGTTTAATTTTTAATCTTACATTATCTTTACTTCTATAGCAGCAGCATCCAGACTGGCATTTAATCCCCACACAATTAGTTTCCAGTTCTTTACACCACACAGATCTCATAGCTCTGTGGTGCTTACACGTACTGAAGTCAACAGAATAGTTATTCCTGAAGCTCAGAGGTCAAAAGAAGCCCTGGGAAATATTTACAGACAGCAGTAATTTACATAGCCCTATAAAATTTCTGTCTGCAACAACTGTGAGCGTAAAGGGTAGAAAAGAGAGGGGTTGACTCAACTGCTTTAGACTTGAAGCCTGAACTGGAAAGCAGACCTGATAGTGCTGTAATCGAGAGCAACCCCAGGGAATGGTCCAAACTTAAGGAGGTAAAGGCAATGTAAATGTATACCCCCCCATTAACCAATTCTACCACCTCCAAACAAAAAACTGTTTGCAAGTTTGTTATTTTAGCTTCTCAGAGTTCAGACTACAAAAACATTTTCAAGTTGGTCTTTATGCAAATCAGAACTTTTCAAGCCCAGGGACCTGTCTTTCCCCAGCAGTGCTCCCAGAACCACAACAGCGCTCACCAGCATACGGAGACAACTCATATGCAGCCAACTCATACTGCCTGAACTACAAATTGCTCAGCAGGAGTATCATGCCTAGGACTGCTGCAAGTGCAGTAATTTAACCACTGTAAGAAACGTCACCCTGCCTTACCGTCACTCCCTCTCATTACATCCTTGAACAAAGCCCAGTCTCCAAACTTTCTGACATTACTTTCTGCAATCCCCATTAAACAGCTTGACAAAGCTACAAAGCACACATCCTATAAACACACAAAGCTGCATTTGCAAAATCTTAGTTTCACACAAATTTCAGGATGTTCTATAGAATCACAGAATCATAGAATTATTAAGGTTGGAAAAGACCTCTGACATCATCTAGGCCAACCGTCAACCCAACACCACCACGTCTACTAAACCATGTCCTGGAGTGTCACATCCACATATTTTCTGAACCCCTCCAGGGATGGGGACTCCACCACCTCCCTGGGCAGCTTGTGCCAATGCCTCACCACTCTTTCAGGAAAGAAATTTTTCCCAACATCTAATCTAAACCTCCCCTGGCGCAACTTGAGGCCATTACCCCTCGTCCTATTGCTGGTTACTTGGGAGAAGAGGCCAACACCCTCCTCACTGCACCCTCCCGTCAGGAAGTTGTAAAGAGTGATAAGGTCTCCTCTCAGTCTTCTCTTCTCCAGGCTGAACAACCCCAGTTCCCTCAGCCGCTCCTCATAAGACTTGTTCTCCAGGCCCTTCACCAGCTTCATTGCCCTTCTCTGAACACGCTCCAGCACCTCAACGTCCTTCTTGTAGCAAGGGGCCCAAAAGTGAACACAGTATTCGAGGTGCGGCCTCACCAGTGCCGAGCACAGGGGCACGGTCACTGCCCTACTCCTGCTGGCCAGACTATTCCCGATAGCTATGTCCATTTCCTCATCTCTCTTCCATTTATACAAACTCATTATATTAGACCAGCACATTAAAGTCTGTTCAGAAATGACCGCACAAGTGTTTGGAGAGGTGAGTGTGTAGTCTCTATTACCAGCAC
This sequence comes from Scopus umbretta, assembly GCA_013400535.1. NCBI lineage: Eukaryota > Metazoa > Chordata > Aves > Pelecaniformes > Scopidae > Scopus > Scopus umbretta. The sequence continues at coordinate 82,619 of VZTL01015222.1, forward strand.
AAGGTTCTGTGCTTATATTTGGCAGGGAAACACTGAAGGTAGAATATCATGCCTCATTACAGCCTTGATCTCAGAGAAAAGTAAAGGTACTGAGGAATCAGTGAAAGTGGTTTATATACTTACAAAAAAAAAGTTACCACACAGAAGTCTTCCACAGCAAGAAAGTCTAATGAGAACAGCACGCTTCCAACACCCTCAGACACCCTGTTTACACGAAAACTTTAGCCCTGGCCATAAACTTTCCTTCGTACCGAAAAAGGGCCAGGTATGCTCAAGCTCAGGGACTGTCCTGGCGGTCAGCAGCAGCACCCATGGCTCTTCCCACCCGAGTCCCTCAGTCCCCAACAGCTGAGGGCTCACAGCAAGGAAACCAGCCTGAATCTAGGCCAGCACCCCGCACTTCGGGGGAACGCCTGAAGGCTCCACACAGCTCCCAGGGCCGAGGGCAAGGCAGGAAGACTCCCTCCAGCCACGCCAACCGCCGGGCCGTGCCCGGGACTGGGGAGCCGCTTGAACCACGGGGCCGAAGCGGGTCGGCCCCCTCCTGCCCCTCACTCCGCCCCAGCCCCGCCGCCGCTCCCCACCTTGTTGTTATACTCCTCCACGAAGCTGCCCAGCGCCAGACGGAACCGCTTGTCCGGCCGGACGCTCCAGTTCATGGCGTACACGGTCCAGGGCGCCTCATATTTGTAGATCTCCTTCCGCTTCCCGTGCAGCGACATGGCTCGGCCGAGGGGGCCCCGGGCAGCGGGCTTGGCCGAGGGGGGGCCCCGAGCTGGGCTCGGAGGGGAGCGATGGGCCCGACTGAGGGGAGCGGGATGGCGAAGCGGGCCGGGGGAGAGGAGGAGCGCGGCCGGCCGGGGCACAGCGAGGCCGGAGAGGTGGCGGGGAGCGGGGGAGGCCGCAGCAGGGCGCCGCGCCCCCAGGCCCGGCTCCAGAGCCCGGCGGCAGCAGGAGCAGCGCGGAGGCCGTTCGGGATTCGGCCCCTCACACAACGGGAACGGAAGCCACGCGGGGAGCCCCGCCCTCTGGGTGCGGGTTGGCCCTATTGCTTGTCACTCAGAGCCTCGGTCAGCTATTGGGTAATACGCCTGTCCGTTTGGCCCTCTTCGGCTTTCTATTGGCCGGTTTGCCCTTCATTCCAAACTGACGCTCACCCTCTGGCTGGGATAACCTACCGTTGCGTTTGACCCCGCCCGGGAGGGAGGCCACGCTCGTTCTCGACATCTTACTGGCTACCAGGGGTCGCAGTGGCGCGAGGCGGGATCTTGAGCCCGTATTGATAAACGATTGGCTGGAAGCGGTGTCAGTCACGTCAGCCCGAGGCGGGCGGAGGGCACTTCAGGCGCACGGCGGCGCCGCGTGTTCGAATCTCGCCTCCGCCGAGCGGCGGCTGGGGACCGGGCCTGTCTCTAATTAACCGCAGCTTAATTACGGGGGTTTATTGTCGGTAGCACGCAGCAGCATTGGCGTGTCCCCGGCGCCTTACCGGGGGAAGGGGTGCAGGTGGGCATCGCCTTCCTCGGGAACTCCTGCCCGGAGCAGGGTAGGCGGAGGCCCAGCGTCTGGCTCGGCCCCGGCGGGCAGCTCGGCCCCTCAGGGCCGGGTGGGTGCCCCAGGGCCTGGCAGGGGTGCAGGGGCTCCCCAGGGGCGGTGTGTGCCCTGGGAAGGTCTCCAGGCCTTCTGGCCTGGCTCAAAACCTGAGCTGCCCTGGGGTTTAAATGGTAAATAGCCCCTCTGGGGGACTTGAGTAGGCATGGTGGTGCTGGGTTGGGCTAGATGATCTCAGAGGTCTTTTCCAACCTTAATGATTCTATGGTTCTATCACTCAGCCTGCCTGGGGCCTGGGCAGGGGCTGCCGGCTGGTTTTAGCCCCTGTACCGCCCCATGGAGCGAGCGCAGCTGGGGAGAGGCAGGTTTAACCCCCTGCCGAGGGCCAGGGGTCTGTCCTGGCCCCTCAGGGGCCCTGCAGAACCTGTTACGGGTGATACCGGGTGTAGCTCTCCTGCAGGAGCAGTCCCGTTTGGACAGGAGCTGCGTCCCCTTCAGCGAGGGATGTAGGTTGGGTTCTAGATATCGCTGTGCTCATCTGAAGTCTCGCTTGCTGCAAGGACTCTTGGTGTAACCTTTGCCTGAGGTGTGTTGGCAAGGTCATGGCTCATACGCAGAACAGCAGCAGGCTGGTCTTGTAGAAGAGCTTTTGCAAATTGCTGCTGAGCCTGAACTGCATCCCATTGGGAAGGAATTGCTCAGCAAAGCCCTCCAGGCCCCATCCTTGACCTGTAAGAGCTGCACGTGGGCTCCGTTAGCCCCACATTCCTTAGATGAAGCAACCGGGGTTTGATCACAGCCTTTTCAGGGGTGTTTGCAGATTAGCACCTGTGCTTCATACTGTCAGAGCTGGATTCACCAAGGCTCCCAACAAACATAGCTGTAACCCACGTTAGGTGCCAAAAACATCTTTATTAGCAAAGTGTACACTAAAACTCCAGAGAAAGAGATGCTCACAGTTTTACTACTCTCAAAGGGAGCTCGATACATTACTTGAGCAGGCGGCCTAGGACTGTCACAGCATCTAACCGAACGGCAAGGCGGCAGTGCTAAGTGGTCTTCTCCTACAGGAGATGCTGCGGGAGTCTGCCAGGGAAGGGGCTGGGGAGGAGGAAGCATCTATCAAACCTTTATCAAAAGAGAGAAGCTGGGAGGAAGGACTGGAGATGAGGTGTCTGGGGCTTTTCGGCTTTCTGGGATTGTGCTTTTGAGTTTTGTGCTTTATGCCCAGGCCGGTGACCAGTTGGGTTCATCTGGGGAGTTGTGGGATGTGTGTTGGGGTTTGCAAGGCGCGATCAGCCTTGCTGGAGAAGTCAGTGCCCTAGGACTTGTGCTGAAGCGTGCTGAAGTGGCAGGGGCTGTTTGCCCTTAGTTTCTCAGTGGCAGTCAAGTTGGACAAGGATCGCTTCTGTCCTCTCTCCTTGTCCTGGGCTTCCCACCTGCAGCTCCCCCCAGTACTGCACTGTGGAGATCTCCTCCTCCTCCTCCTCTGGTGACTACCCTTTCTGTAATGCCCACAGGCTCCGCTGGGCTAAGCCCAGTACCAACACAATGGTCCCTGCTCCAGAGAGCTGACAGCAAAGTGGCCTCGCAGCTAAGAGCCGTGGATTTGCTCTCCTCCAGTCGCTGTGGCTCACTTGGCTTGCGCCCTTCTTGAGAGGAAGCCTTGGCAAGGAAGAGGCGGTAGGTACCGTTTGGCCTAGGCAGCTTGTTGGTGGCCGTAAGAAAGAACTGCTCTGGGTTCACTATGATGTGCGAATAAAATCTACGCTATGGGAACCGCTGGAAAACGTTGACCTTGGAAGCCAGCCACTCTACGCTTCCTTTGACAGTGGCAGAAGACAGCTACAAGTTATACCCCTGAGCCAATGGCATTGTCCTCCGTCTTACCCTTGCAGTCAAAATCAACATCAACTGACCGAGCTCGCAGTTGAGGTTCCTCTTGACTTGCTTCACAGCCCCCACATCTCTAACTTCCAGGAAGCACTGGGTCGGAGAGGTGTCTCTGAATGTCCTGGTGCTCGGAAGATGCCTCCAAGTGCTCAGGGAGGGAAGGGAAACGAGAGCCCCAGAAGAGTCCCTGGGTATTTGGTGCCCTTTGGTGGGGAGGCTCTGGGTTTGGGAGAGATGGGGAATGATGCTCCTGCTCGGAGTAGACCGTCATGGTTTCGTCAGATGCCACAGCGAGGCGCATCCCGCTTGACAAGGAGTCCCTGGATTTCAAGTGGAACTTTTCTACATCTGTGTAGCTCGGGCTCTGGTGGGAAAGGAGGAACCAGGTGGGTTATGGCAACAGCAAAACAAAGTAGCCACGCTCTCTCCTCACCCCAGCAGGCCCTAAGCCCCCAAATGTTATTTTTTGCCTGAGGAAACCTCAGAGCAGAGGAACCCGCTCCCCTCCCTACTGATGGGGCAACTTGGCAGTGCTGGAGATTGCAGGCTGTGTTCCAAAAGCAGCGATGCACTGGGCAGAAGCATCTCTAGGTAGATCTACTCCCATTTCAAGACCCCTGGGCTTTGCCTGAACCCACGAGCGCTTGGCTGTGCTTTGCTTGCAGGGAGGCTGGAGGGAAGCACTGGCCCTCCTGGACCCATCTGCTTGGGGCAGAAGGGAGCTCAGACGGTGCTGAGCCAGGAGGGGTGGCCTTACCTGCTCCGGGGTTGTCGTCTCCTGGTCCTCCAGGGGTGCGCAGGGGGTGAGCGGCTCCAGGCTCCGCGGGAGGATGCCATACATGGCCAGGTTGTGGGAGGACGGCGAGATGGGGCTGTATGCGGGTGGCACTTGGGACAGCTGGCGCTGCAGGAGCTGGAGGATTATATTAATGTCTGACGACATCCTGGACTCCAGCCTGGGGACAGAGCAGCCCGGTGTTAGTGCGCTGCATCCTGCTGCATCCCATGAGAGCCAGACCCACGGCTGGGCAAGGGAGGCGCTGGGGAGAAGGTGCCAATTCAGCTGCCTGAGGATGATGACGCTTTGCCTGGTGCTGCTTGGTGAGGTTTTTAGAGAGCTTCAAGCCAGCACTGCCACAGAGAGATCAATCCTGCAGCCCTTCTCCTGCCATACTTGATCATCCCCTGCCCAATTTTTTATGAAGCCAAACTGGGATCTGGAGCAGGGAACAGAACAAAGCTAAAACTACCCCGGAGCAGGGAAAAAATTGCAATGGTTAGTTTTAATCTGGATCAATTCTCCAGGCCAGCTGCCTGTGTTGACAGATGGGAGCAAGGCAGGTTGGTGCCAACCATTTTTAACTGAGTAACAGAAGGAAATGGGAAAGTAGAATAAGTCCCTTCCTTTCGCCTTGTCCTTGACTGAAACGAGCAGCTCCAGCAGGAGCGGGCACAGCCCCCCTCACAGGCAATGGTCCTGGCAGTGCTTACAGAGATAGGAGATCTGGGTAGGAGATCTGTCCCCCGCTGCCGGGGATGGCATGTTGGCGAGACACTGAGATACGTGTGTGGACGCTGTGGTGAAGTGAGCTTAACATGGGCAGCAGCCGTGGGCGGGAGAGCCAGCCGCTCGTGTGGGTGCTGCCTGGTGCCTTTAAACCTCTGATGTGGGTTCTTCCTTCTCGTTCAAAAATCATATCTTTTTTCTTATTTAGAGGGCAACAATGTGCATGAGGCTCGTTTGCTTGAGCAAGAGAATGTTTGCAGCTCTTTGTAACAGGAAAAGGATGCCTGCAAAGGGCTCAGGTCGTGAGCCCGTGGGCGGTTTCATGTCTGTGACTGCATCGAGTTTGGAGGCAGTGGCAGACCCCGGGGGTGGTGGGACAGCAGCAGACAAGGTGCTGGGCTACAGCCAGGGCCAGGACTTGCAGTTTGAGAAGCCTCTGCATTTCCAAATCGCTCCCACCACCTCCCCAAGGAATGCAGGGTCCCAGGAGGTGGCATCCACTGCACACAGAGCCCACGGCAGCCACCCCTGGAGAGCAGGAGACGGTGATGGCCCAGAGCCCCCCTGAGTGCTCTCCAACCCTGTGTCCTGGGGACCTCCCCACCTGCTGAGCTGGGCCTGCAGGAGCTCCAGCCTGGACTCGATCTGCCCCGGTCTGTAGTCACTGTGCAGGGGGATGTCCCGTGAGCTGTGTACCAAGGAGATGTGTTGCAAAGGCTCCAGGTGGTGGTTTGGCCTTCGGTCCTCCCAGAAGGTGAACATGTTGGGGATGTCCAGGGGGGTGGCTGGAAGGAGAGGAGACATCTCAGCACTTCTGTCTTGCATCCCCCAGCCCCACTCACATAGAGGTGCTCTAGAGTCCATCACCCAACGCTTTCATGGAGAGCCATCACCCTGACATACATGGTGCTCAGGGAGAGTCCATCGCCCTAGCACCTGAGGTGCTGATGGGGATCCATCACCTTGGCATCCAAGGTGCTCATGGACAGTCCATCACACTGGCACCCAACACGCCTATGGAAGGCACATAGCATTTGGCCCCTTGGGGCAGCACTAAAGGGGTCCCTCGATGCTAGGAGAAACTGCAGGGCACAGGAGGGACAGAGCAGGTACTACTGGGGACGAAAGGCAGCAAACACTCTTGGCCACAAGCATGGCTCCCCTCAAATCTGCGTGAGTTGCTTGGCTCTGCCCCAAGACAAGACCACCATGCCTGAGCATCTCTCACCACCCTCCTGCCAGCTTTGGATGCAGCTGTGGGTACCTGTGTAGGACTGGCTGCTCTCTGCCGCCTGCTTGCCGACCTCTGTGCTGCCGGCACTGGTGGTGACGAGGCTGAGCGTGGGCAGAGCAAAGTCATCCTTTTTGGATGTGGGGAAGGGCTCCACTTTTGTAGGATTGCCAGTCTTGGCCTCGTCATCGCTGGTCTGGGAGCAGGGAGACGTGCTGCTGCCCAGGTCATCCCACTGGTCCTTCCTCAGTGGCTCCTGCGGGTTGGTGAGCTCTGAGTAGGTGTGATACTGCTCTGCATCAGAGATGCCCGTGTCTGGGTCTGTGGGGCAGCACGACAGGTTAATTTGGGGAGTACCACACATGGCAAAATCAGCCCTATCCCCTCTAGGGTGCCTGTAGGGCTGGGACACCCTAAGGAGAGGGAGGGAAGGCAGCGTGGGTGTCCCCAGGGTGGGGACATACTGGTCTGCAGGGACGGAGGAACTGACAGCCGCCTCTGCTTTGGGGCGCCTGCTAGGGCAGTAATTAAACGATGATCCCGCTCCCCAGCCCTGCAAGCCAGGTTCTGCCGACGCTGTGGGACTCACCAGGCTTGTTGGGCTGGCAAAGGGAATGCTTGCGTCGACGTGCCTGCCGGTAGGTGCAGTCATACTCCTCGCTGAGTGGTGAGCGGGGAACACTGTCTGCCTGAGGGATGAGAGGGGCTGGTCACCAGGGCAAGGGTACTATGTCCCATCCATGGACACCAAGGCCCATCCATGGATGCCACGTCCCATCCATACGTGCCACATCCCATCTATCGGTGCCATGGCCCTGGGTGCCATGCGGGCATCCTCCTAGGGCCGGTCTCCAGCTCTGGCTCTCTATCACTGCTCTGTCCCACCCAGTGACTCCTGGACTGGTGGCAGTGCTCAAGGGATCCTAGAGGCTGGCCTCAGTGCTCTGAGGCTGAGTTGAGGGTGTCAGGGATATGGGGAGGGAAGGAGCACGCTGAGGTGAGGCTGGATGTCCTGGGGTGGGACAGGACACGGAGGGAATTTGACTTTCTTTTCTATCTTACCAGGCAAGTATCTCTGAAAAAAATACCAGGAAAGGACAAAGTCCAGTCATAAAGTTTAAGAGTCAAACAGCAATGACAAAAATACTCCAAGCCTTTCATGGATTGCAAACCTGATTATTTAAAAAAGGAATTTTCAGATGAAGCTGGTACACAACTCAATGAAGCTTGAGAATATTTCTCACTTCAGCAGCCTCAAAGCATGTGTGTGACCCACTTGCCCAGGCTGGAGCAGTCCCGGAGATGACTTACAGGTGCTGCAGAGCAAGGTACTACCGACATGGCTTGTGGGGCCAACTTTTCCGAAGAGCTCAGGAATAGGAGTATGCATGTTTCTGCTGGGCTATGGGGGAAACTGTAACCCCATGGAGAGTGCCTTGGGAAATGTGGCTGTTGGCCAGTCCAGCACCAAACTGAGTGACAAGCACAGGTTGACATCCTCCTTCAGCCCCCCTACTTGCCAAATTTAAGGCACTGACCACATCCCTCCCTGGGACAGCTCTGGCACTCACATCTCGCAGGTTGAAGGTGATCTCTAAGTTGCTCCAGAAGTTGTCAGAGAAGGCTGGGTACATGTCCAACACTTCCAGCAGGTCCTCCCTCTGGATCTTGTGCAAGTCGCAGTAGGTCAGGGCCCTCACATCAGCATTGGACTTCCCTGGGCGGGCGTAGAGGCTGATGGGCTCCCCAAAGATGTCGTTCTTCCCTGTGCCAACAGACAGCTCATTAGGGGGAGGTGAGCACCCACCCAGTTCCAGATGTACTGGACCAGCAGACCTCACTTTGGACAAGGGGATGCTCAGCAACCCCAACCCTGATTGTGGATGCTGGGGATTACAACATGAAAGTCACCACTGATGGGGAGACTGCAGTGGGGCAGTGGGTATCAGTGATGGCCGGGGACTGCTGAGCCATACCCTGCTCTCCTTGCTCCTTTGTGGCCTCTCCCTGACATTTACAGGGGATCATCCATCCCCTGTCCACTGGTGTGGTCACCAGACAGATGTTGAGGAACAGCCTTCCCTTCTGCAGGACATGGAGAAGTCCTTTGCCCTTCACCTGCCGCCCTTTGTGTACTGCTCATCACCCATCATTCTTCACCTATCCCCCTTTTGCCATTGCCCATCTCTCTTTGCCCATTATCCTTTGCCCCTTGCCCATTGCCTGTCACCCTCCCAGAAGGAAGGACTTTTCCACCTAAGATGGCCACCACAATGTCTTCCCGGAGGATTTCGATGGAGCCCCGGGAGATGAAGTAGAGTGTGGTGAGGACATCTCCGTAGTGCACCAGGGTGTCTCCGGGTGGCGCATGGGTCGTCTTGAACTTCATGGCCAGGGCGCGCAGGCAGCCTTTGCTGGCTCCTCGGAAAGCCTTGCAGTTCTGGAGCAGTGTGCGGTTGAGATGGAGGCAGATGTCTGCCTGCAGGCAGTCGGGGAAACCCTTCAGCACCTGTGAAGAGTAAGGGAGAGATGCCATCATGCCCCCATTCCCGGGAAGGACCATTGTGGCAGCCCCGGGAGGCTGTGTGACACGCAGGGTGACATGGCAGGGCCAGTTGGGGAGCCCCCAAGCCCAGAAAGCCAAAGCTGGGGACATCTTCTGATCTTCCCTTGGCGGACACCTGCCTGCCTGTCCCTGGCTTGTACTGCAATGTGGCCGGGGAGGAGAGCACTCTCAAGCAATAAATAATAATAACCAGATCAATCCCACTGGTGGCATATCCCCCTTTTCATCTTTCCGCCCACTAATCTTGGCTGAATGAGAGCACAGACTGGTAACGAGGTGCTGTCCTAATTAAACAGCACCTGCCTGAATGCCAAGAAGCAGCATGGGCCAGTTGCTTGCAGCAACAGCTAAATATACCCGTGGCAAATACCTCGCGTTGAACAAAAACTAAACCTGAAGGTGAAATCAAGGTAAAACTTGCAATATGGAGAAAGCTGCTGCCACCAATGGCTCATGGTGTCAGGGTAAAATCCACCTGGATTTGGGGTTTTTTTGGAGAGCAGTGTACGACAGTGGGGTCCCTCTTACTCTCTTCTCACATCCTGCTGGTGGCCAAATCTGGGACAATCAGGCTGGGGCCAATAAGTGTGGCTCATTCCTGGCTCTGTCATGAACTCACAGGCTGGTGGCAGTGCCTTAGTTTCCCTACTGGGAAATCAGGCGTGGACGAATTGATCGGGCCATGGGATGATTGATTAGATCGTATCGCATCTCTGTAGCATCCAGGAGGAATTGGCACATCCAAGCCACAAGCTCAGCTCATTGCAGGGCATTTGTGACCTGGGTTTGCACTAAGCCAGGGGAACCCATGCTTGGTAGGATGCCACGGCTTTGCTTCTAGTTATTGCCACCAATGTCCAGCCCAGGGTGTCTCCTCCATGCGAGAGGTTTAACCTGAAGCTCTCCCAGCATCAAACCCCCAAATGCTGCCCTGTTGTTTAACAAGGCAGCAGCAGCTGAAGACGGAGAGGTTGAATTCATGCTAATCCATGTCCTGATAGCACCCAGGGATGGAGAAGGATCAAGTCTTAAGAAAAAAGGGAGCATGAGCTGGGAACAAGCGGGATAACAGCCTGCCCAGGGCCGAGAGATGGGGATTACCAGGTCCCATCTCTCTTCTTGCCTTGTCCTTTCTCATCCCTCTCTCTGCCTTGCAGCTGGCTGAGACAGCACATCTGTGCACTGGTCCCTGCAGCCGTGAGCCGAGACCTGCCACCCCAGACCCAACCTGGGACTCCCCGACTGAGCCCCCTCCTCACCCCCGCGGTGCTCTGGCACCAGTGGCACAAGTCTCCATGCTGGGCTCGGAGACACGGCGCCTCTCCAGTGCGGCCCCGCCATTGATCCTCCCTTTGCTAACAAACAGCCGACTCTCTGGGCTCTAATTAAAATGGATCGAGGTTTATTTAAATGCCCTCCTTTCCCTGCTGCAGAGAGCGGGATGCACTTTGCTTAGCAACCGGCGGTGTGGAGAGGAGCTGGATCGATACCGGCTCTGCAGCTATGTGACACCAACAGACACCGGCCTGAAAGTGCTCGGCGCCAACAGGGGCTCTGAGCTCCTTACCAGCGTGCGAGCACCAAAACTGCTCTCCGGCCAAGAAATTCTGTCATGGCCCCAGAAAACCTCTGGATAGATGTGGAGGGATGGACAGACAGAGGGGGAGAAGAGGGAAGGGGGATGCAGGAGGAAGATGGGCAGACACACTCTGTCATCTCCAGCCTCCCAAGTCTTATTCTGCCTCCTCTGGTCAAAAGGAGGGAAATGTTTGGGTGGACCCAGAGCTGGACTCCGGGTTGTTCAGGACAAGGTGCCCTGAGGATGTGGGGCATGCCCGCTCCATACTCACCGCATTCATGTCGATGCCGTTGGTGTAGGACCAGGCATGTTGGAAATACTCCTCCAGGCGCTGGCGCAGGGGGTTGGGAATCTGGTGGAAACGGATGAACTCCTTAACCCGCAGCATCTGCGTGTGGTAGCGGGCCGTGCCTGAGTACAGGCGCTGGATGATGGCAGAGACGTTCCCAAAGATGCTGGCATACATCAGAGCTGCAACAAGAGGGCAGGATTCAGCAGGACATGGGGAGATGCATGTCCAACTACCATAGACCTGAAACCAGCAGGTTTTCAAAGCCCATATCTACCATGGACCTGAAAACAGTGGGTTTCTGAAATCTGTGTTTCTATCTATCTCTCTGTCAGTTTGTCTGTGCAGAAGAGGCACAGGCAGAGGGAGATGCTCCTTTAAAACCCCATGTGCTATAGCCTGGTGGGTCTCTCCCTGTTTCTCCTCAGAGCAGCCCCTCCAACCTCCAAGCCAGGGATGGGGACAGTGGGACATGGGCAGGCACTCACAGCCAATAAGCATGACACAGATGGAGAAGATCTTCTCGGAGTTGGTGTTGGGTGAGACATTCCCGAACCCCACACTGGTGAGGCTGCTGAAGGTGAAGTAGAGGGCGGTGACATATTTATCCTTGATGGATGGGCCGGAGGAGAGGTCACTGTCATTGTAGCGCTTGCCAATCTGGTCACCCAGGTTGTCCAGCCAGCCAATCTTGTGCTCCATGTAGGGCCGCTCCACATTGCCGATGGCATACCAGATGCAGGCCAGCCAGTGGGCGATGAGGGCAAAAGTGCACATGAGCAGGAAGAGCACGGCTGCTCCATACTCAGAGTAGCGGTCCAGCTTGCGGGCCACACGGACCAGGCGCAGCAACCGGGCGGTCTTCAGGAGGCCAATGAGTGTGGTGGTCTGCAGGAAAGAGGTGAGAAACCTCAGGGACAAGCAGAAGATAAATCTGGCCAAAGGTATGTCTCCAGCCTAGCCATGCTCCCTTTGAAGGTTAAAAATGCACTTCTAGAGCATGCATCACCTTGTCCTGGAGGTGACATCTGAAATAGGTTAGATGAATCATGCCACAGAAAGGGCAGTTTCCCTCTGCTTGTTCCCAGGGAACAAGCCCTGGGATTACAGGTGAGCAACTGAGAGGAGCCAAGGCCAACCCCATGTTTCCTGATAGGTCCTCACCTTCCCAACCGTTGCTCCCAAAATAGCTGCCTTTCACTCCATCCCAGGGGCTCTCAGCCAAGGTGAGGCCTTCAGGCACCGCAGTAACCACAGGGGTCATCTCATTGCCCACAGTCGAGTCTAGCTGGCAATGTGACCCCAAATTAAACCTCGCTGGTGTGTGGGGCCAGTCCCTAAACTGAGCTCCCAGCCTGCCCTGATGGGTCAGCCCCAGCAAGGGGAGTGGGTCCAGTTAGACATTGTCTTAGCACTTACTGTAGGGTCTGTGTGGCTGTCTGACCCTACTAAATAAAATCCCAGGTCCCAGCTGCTTAATAAAAACCTGTAATGACATCCTTGCCCATCCCTCTGACAAACCCCTCTCCTTGCAGATCTAGCCATCCACCACTTATATCAAGCCATCCATAGCCCTCTCTTTCTCTCCCATACATCTCTCCCCATCCATCCATGAGTCCCTTCCTATCCTGATGGACCTCCAGGCCCTGCCTGTACCTCATCAGAACCAGAGCGGAAGATGAGCAGGTCAAAGGGGATGGCGGCGACCATGTCGATGAGGAACCATCCCTTGAAGTAGTGGATGGCGATCTTGCCGGGGTGGCTCACCACCTCATCATTGATGTTGACATAGGTGGTACGGAAGTTGATGACAATGTCCACAATGAACATGATGTCCACGATGAGGTCAATGATGTTGAGTGGGTCACAGGAGTAGCTGCAGTCCCAGTGCTTCTCCTCCACCTGCTCCTCGTTGAGCAGGAAGGCAGCCGAGTAGGGGGTGAAGATGGCCGTGTAGATGACCAACAGAAGGATGAGCCAGTCCCACACGGCCTTGAAGGGACTGTAGTGCAGGATGGTCCATCGGTGGATGCGTGGTGCCTGCAGCTTGTACTCAGGAAGGACGTCAGCGCCCAGGGACAGCACCTGCCAGGAGATGGGTGTGAGAAGGACAGGAGACCAGGAGATGGGTGGATAAGGTCAGGAGTCAGGCTAGGGGCTCCCATGCACTGGTATGGCAGTGAGGAGCATGCAGTGGGTTTCCTACACCCTTTTCACTTTTGTTGCCTTCATGTGCATTTGTCCAGGAGGCCACAAGGTGAGTTGCCCACTATGGCTGACACCAAAGTCTGCCTGGCTCCTTGTCCATCTCTAATGGCCAGAGCACCTTTGGGGCAAGTGTTTACCTGCTTTATGCCTTTCAGACCGTACCACGCTGGCAGGGAGAAAAGGCACTGCCATACCTCTTTGTGCCCTCAGCTCTGTGCCACCAGCCCAGGAGCTGCTAGGTGTCCCTGGCACAGGGCTCTGGGGACAGCAAGCCTGGTGATGCAGTCCCATGGCTGTGGCACGGCCTGGCCCCCGAAAGGTGATGGCGCATTAGGCATCCCGCAAGCCTTACATGGTGCCTTTCTCAGCCCTAGCAGGGACCTTCCCTTTGATGTCCTTCCGGCACAGCTGTCCTCCAAGCAGAGGGGACAGCTTGGACCACCCACAGCAAAGCCTGGCCTCGGGCAATGCCCATTTCCCATCTCAGCATCCCCAGGGAGGAGGTGACCTGCGGCCACCAATGTGCAAACCCCATCTCATGTGTGCAGGCACCCTCCCGTACTGTCATATGCAGGTCTGTCTGTCCTCATGGGGACATACTCCCACAGCACCAGTGAGTCCCCACACATCCAGCTTCCCCCTCCAGGACCAACGCTAGGTCCTAGTGGGCTCTGAAGCCACCCTGAGGATACAATGCAAGGTGCTGGGGACCGGGAGCGCTGGGACTGTCCTGCTTTGGATGCTGAGAGACAGTGGCATGAAGGGGCTTATTTGGAGCTGGGGGCACCTGGAGCTTCCCTGCCTGCCCGTGCTGCTCTGTTGTCCCCCATATGTCCCCACGGTGCTGGCCACCAGTGCCACCTGTGCAGGAGGGCAAGGGGCACCTCAGTGCCCTTTCCCTGCACCGAGCCCCCAGCTAAAAGGGTGCTTTTTGCCAGGCTGTGGAGGAGAGGAGAGAGGAGGCTCCATGTGCCCTGAGGCCACAGTGATGGGCACCACCACGATTCTGGCAACAGATCTGGAAGAAGGGCCTGATCCTTCCTGCACTGACACCCATCTTGGTCAAGAGTTCAAGGGCTTCCCAAGGGCTCCTGGTGCTGCAACCCAGAGCGGATCCAGCCCAACAGCCCTGTCCCACCACAAGCAGCTGCTCCCATGTCCCACAGCCCCGGGACACCCGTGTGTCCCCCGGCTCCTACCTGCCTGCAGCTTGCCCGGCGCCCCAGGCGGCAGCTGACCCTCGAAGTCCGGTTGTCCACCATGGGGGCCCCCAACCCCGCGTGCCCAGGCAGCGACTGGCACGGTGGGCGCAGCACTGGGGCCGCAGCATCGCCCATGCAGGCACGCATGCACTCGGCCAGCCGGGTGGGAGACATGCGGCTGCGAAGGGCATTTGGGAGCCCAGCGTGGATTAATCAAACCCAATCGATGCTGGGGCCCCCGTGGGGATGAGAGCGCCAATGGGGCAGCAGGAGCTGCCGACGTCGCTGGCGGATGGAGAGGGGAGGGATTGGAAAAAGTGACCCAAACGCAATCGTTGCAGAGGGGAATGAGGCACCGCCTGGGCTTGGGGACCAGCTCCCGCAGGGACGGCAGAGAAGGGGACGAGGTGACGCTGGTAAAACGCGTGGTCCCAAAGCTAAGATGTACCCAGCAGACCTGAGACGGGCTCCTACGCCTTGTGGCTGGGAAAACCGCAACACTCCCACCCTCAGCACCCCAGTCCCCCCGTCCTGCCTGGCCAGAAGCAGCTCTGTAGCTGAATTCTGTCCTGAATTCAGGCCCCCAAATGCTGCTCCCCACACTGTTATGCCTGCCCTGCCCCTCGTCCCTGCTCCAGGCACCCAGCTCTTGCAGCAGAAGCAAGAGCAGGTCAAGCCCTCTTGTTTTCCAGGCAGAAATTAATAAAAAACCACAACCGCAAAGATTTGAGGCAGAAAAGGGAAAAGAAACAGCCCCCAAAAAAGCATCCAACGCAGGGCCAGGGAGCAGCTGCAGCCTTGTCCCTCTCTGCCCTTCGGGGACGGGGAGGGCTGCAGGTGGCACCCTTGGGTGGCCTGGGTGGCCCCAGGAGTCTCCGCGGGTGGCAGTGCCGGGTGCCCCCTGTGGCGATCCTGCTGGGTGCCCCTTCCCTCTTTCCCTTTCCCCTGCACTTACCGGCTTCAGCTGCAGCCGCAGGCTCATGGTGCAGGGTGCTGGGTGCTGGCAGCAGGGTGCTGGGTGCCGGGCAGCAAGTGAGGGAGCAAGGCAGCCACAGGAGGGAGGAGGAGGAGGAGGGAGGGAGGAGGGAGCAGGGTGCATGCAGGCTGTGGGTGACGGAGGGGGGAGGCTCCCATGGCCCTGGCTAACCCAGGCCATTGCTCGTGCCCCGTGGGGTGCAGCGGCCATGCACCTTCCTCCTCCCTTGCCCCATGGTAGGGATAGGGATGGGGAGAGGGACACCGAGCTGGGGAGGGGAGGCCACGCCAGAGTCACCAGGAGACCCTCAAGCACAAGAGGGTGGGCAGGATCAGGCCCACGGTGCTGGCTGCAGCCAGGCACTGACCAATGTCCCTCCCAGCACGGATTCTGACACAACTCGGCCCCCCCACCCCTGTCCCCAGCACCCTCCTGCCCAGCTCCACCACCGCCTGCTGCCCACGGGGCGGTTCGGGGGGACTGTGAGAGGTGCCACCTGCAAGACAGGACCTCAGCCTGGTGGCACCGACCCCACGGTGTCCCCGCGTGCCTCCAGCCGTGCCCTGGAGCCGCAGACCTGGCAGGCTGAGCCTGGCACATTCACCGCACTTGTGACCTGCCATCCCTGCCTGCTCGCTGCGGGCTGGACCACCCTGACCAGCCTATGTCTGCCTCTCCCTGCTGCCAGCTGGTATTTTTAGATGCCGTTAGTGGCGTCTCGCCGCTGTCTCTGCCTCACCCGTGAATTATTTAGCGGCCAGGAGCGGGGAGCCGTGGCTTGGTGGGAGGCGCAGGGGACATCAGGGTGAGGACAGGCAGGACACCTGGGTCCCCTGAGGCCCTGGGGAGGTGTGACAGGAAGGACAGTTCATCCCATCCCATCCCATCCCATCTGGAGATTTAAGGCGAAGGGAATATCGACCTTTGTGGGTGCCGCACAGCTGCACCGCGGGGCCTTGCAGCCACCACCCATCAGCTCGGATCCCATCACCCCACAACCAGCTACTGACCCCACATCGAGCAGCCGGCACCACCGTGCCAGCGTCACCCCAGCGTGTAGCAGCGGTCCCTGGTATGCGGGTGTCCCTTGTGATGGGGATGGGAGCATGGAAGCTGCTCGCTGTCCCGCTGGGGCATTCAGGAGCTGATCCTGGGTCGCTGCGGTCACCCCCGGATCAGAGGGACTAAGCGGACTTTGGGATGAAGGGGACAAGCCAGGGGGATAACAAGCCTAAAAACTGCCCCATGCCATGGGGAGTGGGGAGCCCATCTGCCATGCACGGAGGCCACAAGGGTAAAGGTTTGCCGGCACCAAGACAGGAGGAAAATCCTGCAGAGTGCCCTGCTCTGATGGGGCAAACTGTCAAGCCCGGAGGCTTTTCTGGGGTCAGATGGCTGCATTTTCATTAAATTGGCCCTCGGCTGCTGCTGGCAACGGTGGGAAGTGCCCTTAGATGTATTTTGTACATCGTGGCTCTCACGTGCCTCAGTTTCCCCACTGGTAACAACTCACTGCTCGTGATTGTAGGATACAGCAGCACCTTTCACACACACTGACATCCGTGTGTCCCCGTCGGTGGCGGTACAGTGCCATGCTGTACTTTCAGCGACAGTGCACTGCCACCAGTGTCCCCTGCAGTGACAGGGCAGTGCCACACGTGTTGGTGACAGTGCAGTGCCACCTGCTGTCTCCCAGGGGATCCTGGGGCCCTTGGTTTGGCCACCCGCGCTCCCGGCGTGGGGTCCCTGGCTGAACGCCTCGGGGCCAGCGGTGCCCTGGGGGCTCCATCCCCGGCGTTGGCGGGCAGGAAACAGTGGCCAGAGCCTCCCCCACAAACGAAGCCACATGCATACACAAATACGCACACGCATGTGTCCCCTTCAAGGCCACCATCACACCATGAGCAGTTCATGCTGGTGTTCCCCTGGCCACAAATTACCAGAAATACCGATTTAGGGGGGAAAAAAGAACATTTCAGCCATTCAGAGGAAGAGGTAAAAATGAAAGACAGGGATACTGGCATTTCCTAGGATGGAAACTCCAGGTATCACTGCTCCTTTCCTCCAAAAGCCACAGGAATGGTTGTGATTGTACCCCAGTGGCAGCATCACCACCCCACCACTGCCTTGGTGGCATCTCACCACCAACATACCTGTGTGACCTTCTCGGTGACGTTCTGGGTGCGCTCCATCACCTTGTGGGGAGCAATTATCTCAATCTCTGTGGTGGAGCCTGAGCGGTGCTTTTCCAGGTTGAACTCCACAAAGTTGAGCGTGAACTGGGGGATCTGGCTGATGGTCCGGTACTTCATGAGGTCCGAGTCTGAGGTGGAGTTCGGGGGGTTGGGTTTGACATGGGAAGCCTCTGAAAAAGGACAGAGGGGAGCGTTGAGAAGGGCAGTGTGAGCAGGAACCAATCTGCAGAGCCCTGACCTCGGTGTAGGACGTCCAGGAGCTGGGGACCACCACAGGGTGCTACCAGAAGGTACCACCAGAATGTCTGCCTGGCCGTGAAGGCTTGGCTTCTTCAGGGTGGCTCAGACATGGGATGCCCAACATGAAACACCTGAGAGGGGGCTGCTTTTCATACACATCACCCATCTTTTCACCATTAAACCTCCTTCAGGGGGCTCAGACCAGCTGCCAAAATACAGAGGCACCCAATATCCTTTGCTTACCCCTGAAGACTGTGGTGGGTTGGGGACCAGCCCCAGTGAGACCCACCAGGCAGGGATGCCAAAACTGGTATTAGATGAAGGAGGAGGTGGGTCTCCTCCACCCTTGCATGCTTCAGCCTGACCAACATAGCTCCTGAGCTGCTGCCTTGGTTTTTGGCCACCAAACTGAGCCAGGAGCTGGGTGATGTCCCCACTTGGATGTATTCTCCACCCCCAGGCTCCAGGTAGGGAGGTCAGAGCTTTCTCTTGAAGAAGAGCTGTACTGGGGCTGGATCCTGGCAGTTTTCCCTGGGGACCTGCCTCTCTGGGTCACGCCAGTGTAGGACCAGGGAGGAAGCCCCAGAGGTGGTCCGTTCATGGTCAGGCTTGTGGCACTGTGTAGTCATGGAAGGGAGCATGTACGCACACCCAGGGCTTCAGGAACATCCCCAAGCACTGCAACCAGTCTGTCCCAACCTCTCTATCTCCTACAGGCAGGGCAGGGTTATATTTTCAGTTTTCTACCTCTTCTATCCCTTGCGCTCTGACATTGACTCAAGAGGTGTCGTGGGCAGGAGGTGTCTGAAGACACTGTGAAGGTACCCAGTTATCACCAGCCATCCTGCTGCCACCCTTCTCCCTGCTCATTCCCCTTCCCTCCCTCTATGTTGTGTCCCCTCCTGAGGGTCTGTAACCTGTGACAATTTGAGGACCGTGATCCCCCACCCTGTTTTCTCAAGCCGGACACCACAGACTGATCTCTCTCCATCCTCAGTTACTGAGGCTTCTCTTGTCTGACCACCATCTTATTTGTCATCATCTCCCTCATGAGAACAAGAGGTCTGGATATGAACACCGTGGCGGAGGTATGTTTCCTCCAGCCCTGCAGAGTGGTCTGGCTGGTGTCTCGTCCACCTCCAACACGTGGACACAGCTCACATTGCGCATGCCTGCAGACCCTTTCCCTCCCTCCCGGGGAGGTGGGATGGCATCAGGATGCCCCTCGTGTGGGGCAGCCAAACGCGACCTTACACAGTCTCACATCTCATGCACAGCACCACGGATGGCTCTACCCAAAGAGCTGGACCTGCCTATGCAGGGAATCACATGGAGACCAGCGGGTTTTGAGGAGAAGACCCCAGCTTATCCCCACTTTGCAGAGGGAAAAGCAGTTCAGGGTAAGAGACCTCCCCCCCGAGACGTGCTGGGGCCATTGCCCGGGACCATAGCTCCCACAGTAGGACCGACAGCTCCGGGGTTTTTCCCCTACCTGAGTTTGCCCTCCTTTCCCTGAATTTTCTCTGGAACTCAGACCTCGCAGCCTCAAAGTTGTCCAAGGAGGAGACCCTGCGGAGGCTGTGGAAGCTGCCCCCAGGGCGAGACCGAAAGAAACCCCACGCAGAGTACGACCCTCGTGGGCCCAGCAAGGGAGGCTCTTGTTTCGGGGACGAGTGTTGTAGGGTGGGGTCGGCCTCCAGGCTTGGCCTCCGCTCCTTTTCCAGGAGGGATTCGGTCTCTGACTGCACACAGTTCTCCTTGGGCGATGTCTTCAAGTCCCTCAAAATCAGGGAGTCACCACCAGGCTTTAAGACAGCCAGGAGAAAGCGTTTTATTAGAAGGAGTCCTTGCGTGCTGGGGGGGAAGGAGGGGGAACTGGGGAAGGTAAGAGGAGGGGCAGAGGGCTGGGAAGCACTGCGGTTCCTGAGATCGGCTCCAACCGGGACCAGGACCTGCTTTGCGGTGGGGCGACCGAGTCCTCGGGGACTTGGCAGCTCCTACCTCCTACCAGCTCCTACCGGAGGCTGGGCGGCTGCAGGGCAGTTTGCAAGGCGATGCTGTGCAGCTGGGAAGTAGGCCAGGGCAAGAAGAGAAGAGGAGACCCTAGGGATAGGCTTGCCTGGAGTACCTGCCTTGCCATGCACTTTTCCGAGGTGTCCCTATGTCCCACCACTGGACTTGCCTTTCCCTCACCTGCTGCAAGAGCTCAGGCCACCACCAAGGGTTGGTGCCTAGTATCCTGTGCTGGCGTCTATGGGAGATGATGTGCTCTGCACCAGGAAGCACTGGAGGAGCTGCTGGGCTTGTAAATTGGGCCATATGTGGTCCTCCCTCTCCTACAGTACCTCTTGGCCATTGCTAAACCTTTTTCCCTGGAGACCTAAAGAGCTTTCAGCCTCTAACGACTTCTGCAATGGGGTGCACAAAGCAACCACCTTCTGGGGCAGAAACCTATGGGTCTATGCCCAGCCCAGTCATACCCACAGGAGGGATTTCGTGTGTGTGCCCATGGCACACTCTGGCACTTCTCACCATCCCTAAGGACCTTATTGCAGGTTTTAGGATGGGGTGCCTGGAGGGGCTGGCTGCTGACTGCCCCTGCGTCTGCTGGGCTGCCCCAACTTGGACCAGGCTCCACCAAAACAGTGGGTCATCAGGTTGTCCTCAGTGCACATCTTCCATGCGTGTACACCTGAAACATTGCAGTGCACCATGCAGCTTCAACCTGGGGGTACCCAGAGCCATTAGCAGCGCTGGTGTCTGTAGGAGCGACATACCAGAGCATCTGATAATGCTATAGATGTCTTCAACTTGCCATACGCACAACCTCTGACAGGACAGGCACCCTTCACCTCATCATATCTGTAATTTTGGGAAGCAGCTTTATCCAGGCTGTCTGGATACACTCAGCACAGCAAGAACCTGGTGCCTGGGGACGCACTAGCAGAGCAAAAGCCTCCTGCCCACAGCCCTGTGCCTCAACCTGCAGCATTTCAGAAAACAACACGTCTTTTCCCGGAGGTACCTTGAGCACTTTGGAGAGTCAGGAAGCCACCAAGAACAGCAGTCTCTAAAGAGGTCCCACCAACATTTTTCCAATCTCATCACATCAGCAATGACAGCATCACCCTGCATCACGGAAAGCGCAGTCTTTGCTGAAGGACTAAGCCAGAGCTGCCTGTGCTGCCTGCCCCCTGCCAGGATAATGTGGGGAAACGTGCCCATTCGTGGTTTTCCTGCAGGTCCCTGCCAGTCCCTGCTCAGATCAGACCTGCTCCTCCTGCAGTCACCAGCATGTCCTCTCCTTGGGATGGGGACAACTCCCTGGAGCTCCACCATCCTGGACAACTTGCACTATGGAGCCAGCCCTTCCTCCCAGCTTCGGCAGCAGTACCTGCCGGCTCAGCACCTCTCCCGCTCCCCCTGCGAGCCACAGCATGTGCCGCACCGGGCTGACCCTGCGGAGCAGCACCATCTAGCTCTATCCACCAAAGCGCCATCGCTCACTGCCAGCCCTCGCCGGGGCCGGTGCTCAGCACTGACCCAGCGCCGGAGCCCCTACCGCTGGATACGGCCCGAGCCACAGCAGCCGGGGAGGAGTGGGATGGGGAGAGCGGAGGAAGAGCGCTGGGACCTGGCCTGAGGCATGGGCTTATATCAGACAAAGGCTACGGTTACCTTTCCATAGTCAATGGCTACTCCATCAAACTCACTGGTGGGCAGAGATTTCCGCTGGATTTTGAGTCGCCGCAGGGACGGGAGACTAAACTTCAACCTCCTACCTTGACCTTGTTAAAAAGAAAAACAAAACACAAGAGAGACAGATGTAACCTAGCTGCATGTGACGGCTGGAGCGAGACGGGTTGGGGCGGTGGCAGGGAAAGAGGCTATGGAGAATTTTGGGTGGCTTTGGGGGATGTACATGCCACGTGGCCCTTCCTCCTCCAACACATTCACTATTCCTGCACCGTCCCATCTCCGTGTGCTCAAGGCAAACCCTGACCTGGCAGAAAGCACCGCTGGGCTGGAGCAGAGGCAAGACACAAAAGGTGCAGGGCATCCCTAAGCCAGTTAAAGAGGTTAAAGCCACTTAAAGGATTTGGACCTGGAGGAAATTGAGCCTCTAAATCTCCTTGTTGGGACTTGGGGGAAAAAAAAACGACGCAAAAGAGACGGTAAGTTAGCAAGGCATTAAGAAAAGTAGCTCTAGCAGTTTTGTTCCTGGAGTTGTGGATTTTAGGTGAGGGATCCTGGACTTAAGAGCAGGGGGGTCCCCTTGCTGCCATCACGGGGACCCAGGAGACCACCTTGCCAGAGCCTGGGACCAGGCGAGGGCAGCCAGGGCTGCAAGGAGCTGTGAAAGGGCTTCAGGAGGGAAAGGGACCAGATGTGAAGAGGAACCAGCAGTGCCCACATCGGGACCCGACGGCCCTGATCATGACACCCGGTACAAAGTTGCTCATCCTCTTCTAGTGCTGGTCCGTGGAGGAGACCGCAGTTAGCATGAGCAGCCAGACTTGTGCCCTGCTGCCTTGGGGCCCAGGTCAGCCCTGGGGTTCATCTGACTCCCAGCAAGCACCAGTTGTACTCACTAACTGGACCATAAGTGGCCTAAATCCTGGGACGCGTGGGATGCGACACGAGCTCTGCAAAGGCATTGTCCTCTGGGAAAAAGCAGCATGTTGATGAGCTGTTTGGTTTTGGCAGGATTTGTTTCCCTCACTGAGCCCCGACACACTACTGAGCCACTTGGGCAGGCTCCCGACCTGTCCAGCTCCCCAGAAATGCCCCCACTGACGGGGGGATCCTGCGCGGGCTCCCTCTGCTTGCCCCATCCCCACTGCCCAGAGCAGCTCTTCAGCTGGAAGAAGCAAAGCAGCCGACTTTCCCTGCACATCAGTGAGCCAGGGACTGGCAACGCAGCCGCCTGTGGCCGTGTAATTACAGACTGAGTCAGAAAACCCATGCACGAGAGACCGATCTGGGCTGGCGCCAGCAGCTCTGGCCTTTCCACGCTCCCCGGAGCTGGAGTGGGAAACCCAAGCAACGCTCCTCGGAATGCGCAGCGCAATCTCCAACGTGCAGGAAAGCAATAAGTACCCTTTTTATTTGGGTGCCTTCTGCAGTCAAAGGTACGTCTTGGGGTGGGGTGGGATCATATCAGTATGTCTGATATCATATGATATCTTGACATCATATGTCAAGACGTACTGAGAGCTGAGGGGGCTGCAAAGCAGCACCGGTGCTGGAATTTAGGATTTCCTCATCAGTCCGTGCATAGAGGCTAACTGGTACTATAGCAATACACCAAAAATACAAATCTCATCACTTCATAGACATAGGAACACATGCACAGGATATATTTACATTCACACACATATGTCCGTAAGTCCAGTGCGTGTCTGCCTGTCCTGACGATATGTAAAACCTGTCACCACACACAGCACCTCTGCCGGTACCCACTGCCACGGACGCAAACACCTTAATGCCTCCAGGATGTACGCATGCGCCGAGCGTGAATGAGTTAAAACTCACCTTACCGCACCGATACAATGGACAGAGTGAAGGGTCCCCGTCGGTCCCGATGCGGCCCTGGCCCTGGCTCCGGTCCCAGTCCCACTGTGCCACCCCACATGGCACGAGGGGACAGACCCGGGCCGCTCCCACAGCTTTACTTTGAGTTCTGCCCAAAGCCTCGCTATAGTGACCCACATGCCCAGGGAGTGTTTGCTTGAAGATATATGTGAGATTATTTCCCTGCTTAAAATACAGGTGACTGATTTCCCTGCTTAAAATATAGGTGGCTGGTACCAAGGAGCATATAGCAGCATACAAGCTCCAACTCTCCTTCCCGAGGTCAGGTCTAATATTTGCATCCCTGGGTATCCACATCCCCTTGAGAGCCTCACCACAGCTCTCCCTTTGATCCAACCTTCCCAAAAAAGGGAGTTTGAATTTTCCACTGCCTCCAAAAGCCCTACAAAACCCCGGGATGAGCCTGGGACAGCGGGGAACAGCCCAAAGCCTGGGCAGGCTCAGAGCCATCCCAGCACAACCATCCTTGTACCATTCGCCTGCGGTGATGTCTCCACAGCACAGCCCTGCCATCGACGACAGCAAATATCCCCTGGCCCTCCTGGTGACCCTGCACATGGGTCCTGTCCCATACCAGCACCTCCTGCCCCGGCCAACGTGGTGCTGCACGTATGCAGGGGGAGCCCAAGGCACTGCCGGAAAAACCTCCCAGCATGACATATGGAAAGGACACAGCAAGGCAGGGGCTGTGTGGAGGGGCTCCACGGCTCCGCTCGCACTGAGGTGCCCTTGCCTTAAAAATGCACCATCCCATGCCGGGGAGTCAGTCCCCAGCCCTGTCCCCAAGTCCCTGGGAGTTCGGGAGGGGTGTGTGGGCTGGTGCGCACGTGAGGGGCTGTGCGGGGAGCACAGCTGGCGCCCAACTCCTTTTTTCACCCCGTTAGTGTTTGGCTGGATCAGTCCCCGAGCCGGTGGAGCTGCGGCTGTGCAGAAACACAAACCTGTGCTCCTGGGCCCTCTGTGGGGCTCAGCCCCGCGGCGCAGCATCCCGCATCCTTCAGCCCCGGTGAGCTGCTGAGAAAACCATGGGATGAGGAAAGCCCCGTGGATGCTGCGTTGCCCTCCCACCATCCCCAACGGCCCCGGTGACACCCACCTCCACGCCAGCTCTGCGACAGGCGCTGGTGCAGGCTCCGGCTGGCGCTCTTGGAGATGAGCTGTGCCAGGTCCTCGAAGTTGAGGATGAACATGATGACGACGCCGTCTTCGTTCTTCACCGGCACCACATCCACCAGGCAGCGGAAACACGAGGCTGCCGAGCAGAGACAGGCTCAGGGGGGGGCTGCGCAGGGGCTCTGCCCACCCACTCCCCCAGCACAAAACACTTTTGGCAGAAAAGTACTTTTTTAAGCATTTTGTTGGGTGCAATCCCTGCCAGCAGGGACTGGAGGATTTGGAAGCCAACCTGAGCTCTGGGAAAGTGCTGTATCTCTGCAGCATCTCAGCCGACACAGATCGCATCTTGCCTTTTTTTTTTTTGTCCCAGACAGTCATTTATATTAATGTACTTTAGAGCAGCAATTAAAGAGTAGGTAATTAAGAACTAAGAAATCCCAGGTAGTGGTTTAACCTCATTAAGCATGCTGCTTGTAATCACGCCATAGTTAACTACCCTGCAATTGCCAGGCATTTTTTGGGGACTGCTTTCAGCCATCTCCTATCCTGGATGTGGGCAATGGGAGTGAGCGTGACCGCGTGCCCCGTCCTGACCCTGGGCAGCAGGATGTGGTGGGGTGGGTGCAGTAGTCCCCATGGACATCCCCTAAAGGCACTGGCATGGAGCGGTCAGGTGCAGGCTCGTCTCACTCCTGGCATGGGGAAACTGAGGCACAGGAAGGCACAAGGACTGGCTCAGCGTCCTGGGAGCAAGGAGGTACGTGGGGAGGCCCCCAAACATGGCCACAGGGCACAAGGCCATATGGATTTGCCTGCTGGATGCCAGCTCGACCCCGTGGCTCTTCTGCTGGCAGCCAGGTGCCAGTTTGCAATTAGGGGCACCCAAAAATACCTGCAGGCCTTTCCCAAAGCAGCAAGTGGAGGATACGGGGGGGCGGGATTCTCACCCCTCTTGCCAGCTTCATGCCCCCAAAAACCTTCAAAAACCCTACCCAAAGGTATAATCACTGTGGGGCCCTTCCTGGAGCCGTCTCCTGTTGCTTTGGCACCGGTGGGAGTGGGAGCCCCCGAGCCGCAGCCATTGCCACAGCCCCTCTGGCAAAACCCCCCGAACCCACTCCGGGCTCCTACCCCAAACCTCCGAGAAATGACGGGACAACCAGGTACCACTGCCCGGGCAGAACAGAGCAAAGGGGCCTCCTTCCACAGCGGTTCTCGCTGGGTGCGGATCCCTGATCTCGCCTTTCCCCTGCGCTCTGATTACCAGGGATTAGCGGCTCCAGCAGGGATGTGCTGCCGGCCTGATCTGGCGCTCTCCCATTCTCACCATGGCTGGGCACCGGCTGGGAGGGAGATGTTGGCCTTTCTGCGTGTAATTTTAAGGAGCTCAGGGCCTCCCGTAATCAGGAGCAGATGGCCGGCATCGGGCAACTTCAAAATCTGCCGTGACGTCAGGGATGTGCACATACACAGACAGACACACACACACGCGCGCACAAGAATGGCAAAGAAATGGATACGGTGAAATCCGTTTAAAGGGCCCGGCAGCTAGGATTATTTCTTTCTTTATTTATTTCATTGTTGTTCACCACAGGGAGAGGAAATCCACTTAAACGCGTGAGCTGGGGAGGAGGCGGAGGGGATTTTCAGCAGATAAAGCTGTTTCGAAGGGATGCATGGGCACGCTGTGGGCTACCCATGTGTGGAGCCAGTGGGGACGGGAAGAAATGAACCCTTTCCCCTCCCTTTGTCAGGATTTTTAAGGATCTAAAAGGCGAGCGGTGTCCTTTAGGTGATGCTGAGTGAGTGACATGTCCTGTGTGATGCTAAGGTGGCACATGCCCGCTGGGATGATCCGGTGCCATCCTTGGGATGCTGCCGCTCTCCTGTGCTGATGTTGGGGTGTGCAGGGGGTGTGCGCGTCTGTGCCCTCTCGCCTGCGCGTGTGATGCCCGGTGGCACCAGAGGCGTTCTTTTTTGGTGTGTTATCAAATGAGGGTTTTTTTCCCCCCCAGGTGATTTTGAAGCATCACCAGCTTCCCTAGGACCCGCAGCCCAATGGGGTTCATTGGCATGGGCATCCGTCAGCTCCATGCTTCCCTCCCTGGGACTGGCAATCCTGATCCAGACAGCCTGATCATGGCTCACGTGCTCTGCCCTGCTTCATCCCTTTCACTGCTTCACTTTTCCTTCCTAAGCTCCTCCGTGGTGGTGGGAGGGGATGGCCTCTGAGCTGTTCCCATGGGGGCCAGATCCTGGCAGGCCCTACGTGGCACGGAAAGGGTTAATCCCAGGCTGATGCTGAACAGCTGAAAACTGGGCCCAGTTACATCCAGTTGGAGGGATATAAGGAGCAGCTGGGAGGAGGCTGGGGTTGGGTTTGGGAGGCAGCTGGTGTCTGGTTTGATCCTGCAAATCTGGGAGGTGCTGGGCCTGAGCAGGCCTGGCTGGGGCTGCTGTGAGCTGGCATGCTGATTCCAGGGAAATCACCCCAAAAGTGGCCCTGCCAGGCACAGCCCCACGTGCCAGGAGCTTGGTGCCTGGCTCGGACCTGTGCCCCACAGCACGGATGGCGTCAAGGGGATGATGGAGCATTAAGGATGGAGAGGGTGGAGCCAGGGTGGGAGCAACGGGTTCCCCGAAGCCTGGCCCAAAGGCAGAGCAGTCCTCCAGGATTTGGGGTCTCTGGGCAGCTGTGATTTGGGGTACCCCTGCCTTTGTGGAGAGGCTGCGGCTGGGAGAGCCCCTGGCACCCTGTGCCCTGACTCAGTTTCCCTGGGCTCTGCAAATGTTGAGCCTCCCCATCTTTCCCCGCAAAAACCCGGCACCCCAGACCTGCTGTGGCGCCGGTGGGCTGAGCTGGCCTCAGGAGGGACCCCAGCCCCGCGCTCCCGTCCTCGTTCCTTGATCGACTGTCCCCATCCATCTGCCTGTCTCTTCCCTTCAGCTGTTCGGCTAATCTGTCTCCATCCATCTAATTTTATCCAGCCGCCAAATGATCTCTTGGAGGAGCCCTGGGGGCATTCGCAACCTGCCTGCACTCCGGGGCCGCCGCCGTGGGGCTGCCTGCGCACCCGGCCGGGGCGAAACCCAGCCCAGGGGCTGCGGAAAGGGCTTGGCAGGAGGGATGCAACGTGGATTCTGTTCTGGAGGATCCCGCGCCCAATGCGATGGATTCGCGTGGACTGGGAAAAACAGCTCATTCCCTATAACCCTGGGCTGGGTTTGATCTTCCCAGCACCCAGCCTAGCTCCCCCAAGCCGGGCGCTTAGAGGTTTGCACTTGCCGACCCATCTTGTCTTCTGACCTTGATAAAAGCGAGCACTTAATAACATTAAAAATGTCATCGTCGGGGGCCCTCCCTCCCCGGCCCTCTTATCCTCTGGGGCTGCCAGTGGTTAATGCATTTGTTAGTATCATCAGTATTAAACTAATCAACGGGACATGGGGGTTTCCGAGAGCCGGACACAAACCAGTATTGTTATGAATATTAAAAAAGCAAGCTATTAATCTCCCCTCAGAGCTCTTTCTGAGTCCTTCCCTCCCCCCGGCTGGGAGATTTAATCTGCAGGGTCTCATGGCAGAGTGGCTAAATCTATAGTGGTATTATATAATGGAGCGGAGGAGAGGGGCTGGGAAGGGCACGGAGGGGAGAGATGGGGACGGCGTCGTGCTCTGGGGCTGGCTGGCATGCCCGGGGAGGTGCCTGGGAGAGCCGAGCCTTGCTCCCGTCCAGGGATAAATCAGTGTCGGTGCAGGAGAAACTTCAAAGGGAAGCGCGGATTGCTGGGAGGCCCTAAAGCAAATCCTTGAGGCAGGGTGGAAAATGACGGAGGTGCGGGCTGAGCCAGTGGGAGATGGGTGTCCCTTGGGGTCTGGGGTGAGCGATGGGTGCTGGGGAGCCCCCGCACCCAGGTCTGCGTCCCCCCGTGCCCGGAGAGGGTGCTGCTGGTGGGGACACACCGGCCCCTCTCACCGCACCCAAATAGGACATCAGGAGACTGGGACCCACTGCAGACACCAGACTGGTGAAAATGCTGCTTGCAGCAACCCCCGCACTGCGAAAATGACCTTAT
Organism: Scopus umbretta; assembly: GCA_013400535.1. Taxonomy (NCBI): domain Eukaryota; kingdom Metazoa; phylum Chordata; class Aves; order Pelecaniformes; family Scopidae; genus Scopus; species Scopus umbretta. Next base: position 110,843 of record VZTL01015222.1, read on the forward strand.
TAAGTAATGGCGGCGGGACGGAGGTTACCCCGTGCAGTGACGAACAGCGGGGATTTTTCTGCGTAGCGGGGAGCTCGCCGGTTGGAAACAGCAGCAGAGGGGGAAAACCAGGAGGGTCGGGAGGCTAAGGGTACCCACAGACAATGTGGCCATGAGAAGGATGCCTCCAAGCCCAGCAGGATGTTTTGGGGTGCAGGTGGGAGGATGCTCTCATCCCCAGGAGCCAAAAGGGGTGCTGGATCAATACAGGGGGTTGGCAAAATGCAGCTTAACCTCCACTGCAAGCGAAGCGAGTGGCCACATCCAGGCCCGTGGTCCTTCCCTTGCTAAATCCCCGATGGCCACAGGAATTAGTCCAGCTTAGCGCGGGGCTGTGCAGCCAAAGCTGCAGCACTGACAGTGTTTCCCAGGACTGTCCGGCCATCCCGGGGGCCCTGTCCCCATGGCACATGGGGCCATCTCTTACTGGGGATGCAGCAGCTGGCAAGGATAGGGATGGAGGGTTTGGGGTGGGAATGGGAGGCTCTGCCAGGGCAGGGATATCAGGAAAAAGCCTCCTGGGAAGCATCCCTGGGGGTGCTGGGGATGCTCTGGGCCTGTCCCTCCATTTGTGGGACGTCTGGTCCAAGCACAAAGCATCCAAGGAGCTGCAGAGGATGGAAAATGTGTCTCTTCCAGCTTTGTGCCTGGATCACGCTATCCCTGGGGCAGAGCTGGGGCATGGGGCGGCCGGAGCTGCGGCACAGCCGTGCCAATGATGGCAGAATTGTCCCCACAGCGCAGGATCCCGGGACCAGAGCATTTGTCATTGCGAGGCGGGATGTTTATAAGTCCCTGTCTGGAGTGGGGCCATGATGCCTGTCCCTTTCCCGAGGTCACAGCCCTGCTCTGCCAAGCCTGACCCTTAAAGGATCGCAAAGCAAACAGACCCAGCTTGGCTTAAACCCCACATTTTTTTACAAGCAAAGAGCTCAAGTTGGGGGTTTTGTCAGCTGGCCATGCCTCCCTGCTCCTCCGCCACCCGGGAGGTCCCCTCCGTCCTGCCCTGTCCGCCCCATGGGGCAGAAGCAGAGGCTCCCTGGAGCCACCGGCCCCGGCCCCCGGCCCCGGTGGTGCCAGGATCTGGCAGCTCCTGGTGGGATTGGCCCTCCTGCTTCCAGCGAGCCTGTCGGCATGTTGCATATTGCTGTTTATAAAGCTGTACGGAGAAACCTTGGCCGGATCTGTCCCCGCCTGCCTTAGCCAGGCCTTCCTGGCAGCAGCTGCTGGAGAGGTGATAGCTGTGCCACGGATGTGCCCTGGGCTGGGGGCATGTCAGATGAGTCCCCCTGCCCCCCCCCCAGGTGCAGTGGCACCCCACAACCCGTGCCTGCCTGGCTGCCAGCCCCACAGGCAGCTGCCTGCTCAGGCGCCCCATGGGGAGCTGTGGGGGCGCATCCTGGGTGACACCGGGTGCCCCAATCGCTCTGCGATCTCCCCCCTCTTCCCGAGCCCCTGGAGGAAATCCCGGCTTACAGCACCCGTGTAACGAGTTTGCCAGGCTGTTCTGGTCCCTAATCCCCCGGCCCCAGGGGACTGGCACAAACCGCTCCTGCTGGAGGGGCCCAGCCGTGGGCTCTGCCTGGGGAGGGGACGGGGATGGAGGGGCTGGGGCTGAAGGTGGTGGCGGCCCCCCCAGCTGCTCCGGCTGTCTTGGCCCCGCACCTCCCCTTTCGTATTCATAAGCATCACATTCATGCAGATTAACAGCGAAGCGCTCGGCGTGCACTGCCAGCTGCTGCCGCGCGGGCCATGCCAGCGCCGTGGTGTCCAGCACCTGCGGCCACCAGCCCCGCTCCAGGGACCCCGGGGGCTCGGTGCTGTCTCCAGGGGATGCTGGAGGGGGCTGGGCTCAGCCCTGGACACCTCGAGGAGCGTGTCCCCAGGGCTGGTGGCCGTGGCTGCTCCTCATCCCAGTGGGAGCTGATCCCACAATGACCCCTTGGCTGGGGCAGCCCCAGCTGTGCAACATCTTGTAAGGAAATTAAGTTTTCATTGATCTCCCGGCTTTGAGCGGGGGATTAGAGCCCACACACACCATGGCCAGGCTCTTCCCTCTTTCCGAGACCTTTTCGGGGCTGCCGTGGCAGGGAGGGAAAACTGTCCTTGCTGGGCCAGTCCCATCTTCCCCCAGCTGGACTTGGTTCTTGGCTCCACTTCGGCTGCCCAGAGCTGGGCTCGCCGTCGGCACCCGTGGCTCCTTTTATAATTAGCTAATGACAGCACAGGCATCTGGGTGAGGGCTGAGCAGCAAGGCTCTCCCCAGGGACATGCATCACCCCATCATACAGCACCCTGCCTGGACGCAGGCAGAGCCTCCTGCCCGGACACCCGTGGGTGCCCCCCTTCCCACCTACTTATCCATCCCCCCCTGGCCCTGCGACCAGAAAAGCCAGGAAACAACCCCGCGAGCTGCAGAGCCGGGAGTACCGCAGTAATAAACAGCAGGTTGAGGCGGGAGATTGGTGCCGCCGGTATGAAAAGGAGGACAGGCGGGTTCGGAGCCTCCTCCAGCTAATTAAGCAGCAGCTTCCTATAATGTGAAGGCCTTTTCTTTGCCGATAAGACCCATTTATAATGGGCTGAGCGGTTGCAGGCTGAGTGCTGGGGGGAAACAATTGGAAAGCATATTGCTGGTGGGGCTGGGTTTTAAAAATAGACATGAAGGGCTTGCTTCTGGGCTTTTCCCCCTCCCTTTTTTTTTTTTTTTTTTAATAAAAAAGAGAAGAAAGCAGCTCAGAGCTGCGCTGAGAGTTTCCCGTGGCCTAGAGAAAGAGCAGGGCTCCGAGGACAGCACCGAGCATCCCACCAGCCCAGCGGGAACGCTTCAAAGCGGGGAGGATGGCGTTGGATCGGGCTTCCAGCTGAGCGGTGCCCGGGGATGGATGGGGAAACTATCCCGAGGGAGGGGAACAGGGCTGCACACGCTGTCCTTGTCATGGCCACGCGTTGGCGTTGGGATGGGAGCAGGGGGACAGCATGTGCCTGCTTCTCCTCATGCCTCCCAGGCTGCGCTGGCCTCCAGCCAGCCCCCTGCAAACCGCAGCGGCCGAGGGGGGACGCTCAGCCCAGCCCTGGCACCGCTCCCCGGCCCTGCTTCACCCAGGAGTGGCCCCGCGGGAAGAGCCCCGACCGTGTCCCTCGGCGAGGACGGGAGGAAAATCATACGGGAAACGCAGCTGGTGAGCGGCCTGATCCTGCCACCGTGCAGGGTCCAGCCCTGCCAGGTTAACTGTGCGGGTTAACACGCGGGGGTGCTGCCAGTGGATAATTCCCGGGGCAGATACGCTGGCACCTGCATGCCAGCCCGGGAGATAGGGTCTGGGAGGGAGGCCAGGATACCCGGCTCCCAGCCCCAGAGATAGGGTGCTGGGCCAGGAGCCAGGGCTCCTGCCTTCTCCTTCCCTTCACTTCCAGTTGTTTCTCCTCCACCGGGCCACCCCGGAGCTGCTGGCAGCAGGGTGCAGCCCCTTGCTCAGGCCGAGCCCCCATCAATACGATCTAAAGTGATGGGAAAGCTCCACAGGTTGAAAAAAGGAAATACTTAATATTTTTAACCTCCAGCGAGCACCCATCTGCATTCCCCCTGCCCCTGGGAGCCCTGGCCGCTCCTGGTTTGCAGCATCAAGCACCAAATATTTATTTAACTTCCTGCAGTATTAGAACTAATCACTAGTATTTTCCATCAAAGCTTCATTTTCATCTTAACGTAATTCCATCTGTGCACGCACAGCTGCATCCTGCTCGCGAGACAAGGCGGCTCTGAGGCCATCGGCTGCACCCGCTTTCGGCAGAGACGGGGGGTCTGCCTCACCTCGCCTCGGAGCACAGACTGGGAGACCCACGTCCCAGCCTGGCTCCTCCATGAGCTTCTCACAGGATCCTCATTCGTGATGCAGGGATCCCGCGAGAGATGCCATTGCTTGCCCCGGGAGCTTTGGGCCATCACCAAGGGCTCGCAAATGACCTGATTCCCAAATAATCTGGCAACAACTTCCATCGCTCAAGGTCCCAGCGCCCCCTGTGCCCCATCACAGCAGAGACGGCTCCGTCCCGCCGGGAGCCACCATGGACGAGCCCTCAGCAAAACCTGGGGTCTGGGTGCAATCCCGATGCCCTGGTAGCATCAGACCGCCTTTGCCTCCCACCACTGGCTTCCAACAGCCCAAATCCCCGGCAGGTGACACCTCCCACCACCAGAAAATCAGCTCTTACTGTCTTTGCGGTAGTAGAGGATCTCGAGCTTGCACTCCTCTGAGCCGAGCAGGGCCTGGGTGAGCTGCGCGATGGAGCTTTTGGTGGTGTCGGGGCCGGTGAGGAAGTCGCAAGTGCAGGGTCGCTGCATCACCTCCACACGGGAGTAGCCGAACATCTCGCAGAAGCCGTCGTTGCAGTAGATGATGGTGCAGTTCTCCATCTGGGCGTTGGCGATGAGGAATTTGCGGTCTGGAGGGAGGCAGGAGACCATGAGGCTTAGGGGTTGGTGGAGACCCACAGGGACGGGGGACAGGCTGGGTGGATGGGGGGTGCTTGGGTTTTTTGATGCCACCCACCGCAGGGCTTGTGCAGGGACGGACTCCCCGGGGACAGCGGTGACAGGTCTGGGGGGAGGATGGCTGGTGCCAGCCCACGCTGCCCCAGGCGTTGCCCTGCTCTTCAGAGAGAGAAAATTCCAGCTTCATGCGAGCAGGTGACCATGGGGACAGGGGGACCCAAAGGGGGGTCCCCAGTGAAGGCAGCTTTTGCTGGAGTGGGCCAACCCGCGCAGCCTCGACGTCTCACCGCTTGCATGTGGGGACTCGCTGCTGTCTAATACATGGGTAATCTGTCCCCGGCCGGCACTGCAGGCAGAGGGAAGAGCTGCAGCGTGCGTCCCTCCCCAGGAGCTTATCAAGGACCTGAGTTCTCTCGGAGACTTCCCACCCTTGCTCAGATTTAACTGAAGTCAGGGAGGAGTGAGCATGAGGCTTGGCTTCATGGGAAGCCGGGTGAAACCCATCACACTAATGATTCTCCTAATGTTTTATGGGATAATTGTGCCTTCGGGCTGAAACTGAAATCCAGACCCCACTGGGCTGCGTGGCCCGTGTGCTCAAGAAGAAAAGGGCTCAGGTGGAGGAAAGGGGAAACTGAGGCAGGGAGTGGTGCTGCCCCATCCCCTCCTGCCGCTGCAGCCACCCGGGCTGGGCTGGGGCCGGACTCGCTGTCCTGCCGGGGTGTGTGGCAGCGCTGCCCGGCCCACGTCGTCCAGCCCAGATGGAGCTGCTTCCATGCTCATCCTGGGGGAGACCCAGCCTAGAGCTTTGATTTCGTTCGATTTTGGGGTTTTTTTTCAAGGAGATCGGGGCGTGCTGGGCTGGGGAGGACCCTCTCTGGGACAGGTTTGCTGGGATGTGACAGGGGGTTGCGGATGCTGATGCGACGGACACGGTGCCCCACCCCAGCAGCATCTCCCTCAGCATTTGGCATCAGCTCTGGGCTGGAGCCAGAGGCAGGTCAGAGCAGAGGGTCCGTTTGGAGGCTGCCTCCCAGCCCAGACCCCAATTAATCTCCTGGATTACCCAGGAATGGCATCTGCAGCCTGTGCGCTCCAGAACCCTGCTGCGCTCCAGCCTTGCGGGGGAATTTCACCCAAATGCAGGAGAAACCTCTGCATGGCTTCAGCACCCAGCGCTGGGACGCGCTGGGGTGGGGGGACCCCTCCCCGGCACATCAGGAGCTCTCCCTGTCACCTGCAGAGTCCCAGCTCTGGAGGATGCTTCCCAGTAAAACCAGTGCCCCCAGGGATGCTGCACCAGGTCTCCTGCTTCATCGCACCCTGTGACAGCCCTTGGTGGCCCTTTGTGGGGGACTCCCACCCCGGCACCTTTCCCTCTCCCATGCAGGGCTGACGCTGGTGCTGGTGCTGCAAACAGCACAAACCACCACAGCCGAATGTTTCCCAGTTCCCTTTTCCCGATCCTTCTCTATCCAAATCGCTCTGCCAGCAGGAAGGCGGCACAAGGAGGGGACCTTCCCCCTAAGCCCCGCTCCTGGGGCATGCTCCCCACCTGCGATGGATGTTTTCCCATCCAGCGCCAGTCCCATGGACTGGATCCAGGCTGAATCCAGGCTGGGCTGGTGCAGGACAGGATTTACGGGACTGGCAGGGTGCCGGAGCAAGCCGTGCTGAGCGCAGGGGATGTGACCAAGGCCGGGATGGGAAGGAGCTGCAGAGCCAGGTCTCCTTGGGGGTATTTTCCCCCCAGATTTGCTTTCTGCCCTGTCCTCAGCTGCAGATTTGCCCTTGCCCCCACGGTACCGGGGCTCTGCACCAGGCCCGGGAGGGAAGCGTTGGGCCTTTCCGGCTCCAGCAGGGACCCACTGGGTGCAGCTGCACCCATGGGAGCTGCGGGGCTGGGGGGGGTGAAGGCACCCACGAGCAGGGGAGGACACACTGCCAGCGACAGCGATGTGACCGGCAAGGGGGGCTGGTTTGGTGTCTCCCAACACCTGTCACACCAGGGAGCTGCTGTGGGGGAGCACGGGGCGATGTTTCGGCAGAGCCCAGCTGGTGCCCGACATGGCTGGCAGAGCGTAGGCAGGGAGCGGGCAGGGAGAAGGGGGCCTGGCTGCGTCCCCGCTGGCACGCCTCGCCGCATGCCCCCGCTGCTCCCCAGCCGCCGCTTCCCAGCAGGGACTGATAGGAACCAGGGACAGTTTTTCTCGCTTTCCGTCCCCGGGGTCACGTCACTCACTGCCAGGGCAGGCAGCGCAGATCCGGCAGGGATGGCAGTGCCAGCGACGTTTGCCCACCCAGCAAACTCAGATTCCAGAGAAAAACCACAGCGAGCCGGGGCGGTGGGGGGTGCACAGCCCCAGCACCCCACGGCAGGCCCCCCGAGCACAGCTTTTGGAGGGACCCCACTCCCCCACTCCCCGCATCCCCAGCTGCGTAGGGGGGACCCAGCCCCATCGGCGTGCCCAGACAGCGGAGCCCCCGCCGCCGCCTCCCCACGGCCCCCACCCCGCCGCACGCAAACCCCAGCGCTCCCCGATGCGCACGAACTCTTCGCTATATTGGACACGAAAAGCAGCCCCAAAATTCCTATCAAGGGATTACTCCGAGCAACAGCAAATGGCAACGTTTCACCGGGGACGGCGGCCGCCGAGCAGCGCGGAGTTGAAGGCAAACAGGCGGGGAGCCCGGCTGCGCCGGCGTGCCCCCCCCGCT